>CM067373.1:143437486-143554986 GCA_034401795.1 Chaetoderma sp. LZ-2023a | reverse complement strand
ATTGTGACGATATTGAACATTCTGCAAATAAATGCTCGATTGTTTCCTCGTCTGTTTGACATAAGTAACACCTATCAGAAGTCGTTATATTGCACGTGTGAGTCAAGTGTCCCACCCAAAGCCGTCGATGTAGTAATCGCCACAATAAATCACGAGCCATATTTGGTATGTATGGAGAATGTAAGATTTTCCATACATTTTCCAACTGGATGGTTTATAGCTTGAGTTATCCCATCTCCTAATTGCTATGGGAGGTGTTACTTGTTTTCGTCTCATAACGTGGTACCATTCCTTGGATCTCATTTCGTATTTTAACATTTCATCATAAAAAAACTAGTGCAGGTTGCGGAGTTAAACCATTATGATTTACATTTGGCAGACGAAACCATTCAATTGGTACACCATGTTTTATTTTATTTAGTAACCGCTGGACATCTATAAGTCTCATACGTCTTTTTCTAGCTACTTCTTGCTTTGAAATCTATCTACATGTTTGGGGGTGTATGATATGAGACAAACGTTGAATGCCAATTTTTGCAAAGGACGATGGATAAAGTACTGCATTGTTATAACATATATTACTATTGCCCCACGATTGCTGTTCTAGTACTTCCTTCCAGCACGTAGGTGGAGGCACGTCTCTGTCAAATAGTTCTACCTCCTTAACTTGATCTTTAAACACATCCGGTATCATTTAGATGTTCGGAGATGGCTATTCTTTAGGTAAAAACAGACTCCGTCAGAAAGGGTTCTACAATTCGTTCCATGAGAGCTCCTGAAACACATGCCCACGTCGCATCTGATGTAATAAGATCATTCAAAAATGTTAGCCTTAAAGAAACACATTTCACATTAATATCAATTAAATCAAGTCTTCCTTTCTAACCTAGCATTATTGAGAGCACGATGGGAAACTAAATGAGTGTTTTCTTCCCATATGAATGACAATATCAACTCGTTACCCTCCTTTTCTACATGTTTTGGCATGTGTACGCCAGCTGCTGTATACAATAGCCCAGATAATATCAAGTTGTTGACAACAAACTCTCTACCAAAAATTGAAAGACGACGACGCTTCCAATTTGCTAATATTCTAGACCAATTGATTTCAAGTGGCTGCTCTTTCCATGGGCCCCAAATAATCCTTTGGATTTTCCTTTATTGATTTTCAAACCAGACGCATTTTGGAACTTTTCTAGTACTTGGTTTAAAATTGTAAAATCATTGTTTGAACTAGCAAACACAGTCGTGTCATCAGCATATTGTGACAGCTTAAGTGGTCTTTCTATGCCACGAATACATATGCCTAGAAAGTTATTATTTTGCCCCAATGCTATGCCAAGGGATTCCATCACAATAACAAATAATAATGGCGATAGGGAACATCCCTGTCTAAGACCACGTTCTAAGACAATTTCTCTGGATTATTGATTGTTCACTAAATAGCCATTCTTGATATCCGTATGTAAAATCTTAACCCATTTAATAAAGTCTGTGCTTAACACAAACGATGAGACCTTGAAGAACCTATGGGCCTGCCCCAAACTACGTCCTTCAACCCATAATACAACTCAATTGCCGAAACACCCCAAGCCTTTGTCGTGATTTTAAGACTCAGGGTACGCTTATAGGAGTTTGCCATGGTGTTTTTAAAAAAAAGAGGATACCCATTCTATTACAATATATAATGAGGGGATAATACAACTATATAATACCAAAACGTCAGGGAAAGAGCTAAACACTAAATAAATAGTGTCCCCTTTTGAAACCCTGACGTCTACCAACGAATATACGAATAGAGAGTACAGTCGTATATTTGTTAGTTTGAACCACTTATTAAGTGGTTCACTAACACCTAACCGTTTAAAGTGGTTTCCTAAACTATACTAACAAATATATGAATAGATACTACAGTCATATATTTTTTAGTCTGTTCGAGTTGACCGGGGACAGCCAACTGATTATAAAGAGTTATATAATCAAAGAACTAAACTTGCGCTTACAAATGGCAAAGGAATTAAATCTACTCACTCAACCGATCTTGCCAAATATAATGAGCTAGTAAACGAACTATAGAAATAGCGTACCCGCGCGGGGAGAAATGTACTGCATTGACCGCAGTAAGAGGAGACCTATCAAATGCCGGAAACCGCCAGCTAAGAGGAACGCCTTTAGATAATGGAGACACAAAGTCCGCTCCAACCAAGACAAGAATTTACAAATTAAACAAAGTTTGAAAGGAAATACTAATACGAAATATATGTACAAAATTTATCTACAAAATCGCGCTAGAAACTAGCAAATTCTGGCGGTAATTGCAAGCTAAATACACGCGCGCGTTTACTACTACTACTACTACTCCTACTACTACTACTACTACTACTACTACTACTACTACTACTACTACTACTACTACTACTACTACTACTACTACTACTACTACTACTACTTCAACAATTAATAATAATAATAATAATAATAATAATACATTAATTTTTTCAGGAAGTGGAGACGCCATTCCTAGAGGCAGTCAAACTGACATTGGCAGATCGATATAGTGAACAAATGGATAGGATATATCGGATAGTGCTGGTGTTTGTTATCGACACACTAATCGCCTTAGTACCAAAAGACGATGTTTCCTGATGAGACGACCATATAGTAGTTGTACAAATTATCGACCAATCGACACATCGACCAATTGATCAATCGATAGATCGAGCAATCGACCGCGTCAACGTCAGGACGCAGCTAGCCAAGGGCGTAATAGATTGACGCACCGGACTACATTTCGCCGTCTGAACTAACTGACGAAAATGTGGAGTTCAGGCGGTCCATCACGTGATTTCCGATTGTGGCCTTTGACTAGTTCTAGCATGCCTATTAATACTCACGGGTCAGAAACGACAAAGTCCTTATCATGTTAAGAATATTATGTTGCATATGGTGAAACTAATTTGACTGGAGCCTTGTTTTGCCGCGCATGGGTTTCCTGGACCTGAGCCACTAGAGTGTTAAGTATTGGATGGTTTAACCCTTTCAGGACGAAGCCGGCCAAAACCGGTCTCTGTAGTACTCTTGAGGAATGTCAATTTGCAGGCAAAGATAAGTCTATTTTTGAAAATTTACCACTAGAATGACTGGCTCGATAACCGAGCCAGTCATTCCAGTGGTAAATTTTCTAAAATAGTCCTCTCTTGGCCTGCAAATGGTCATTCAATGTATACATATGTTAATTTTTTGAACAAAATTTAGTCATACAAGGATTAAGGAGAAATTGCATCCTGTCCTTCTCAGCTATCGTGACTTCGCGAGGATTGTCTCAAAATAGATGTCAAACGCGGGACAGAGAACTTGTCAGGAAACATCAGTACAGCTCCGAAATAGCGTAACATGTTCCAAAACAAACTAAGCGTAGTATCATACTATTGACTATTTTGAGCATAATTGGATTGGAAGACGTTAATGCTGTTCATCTATGCCTTCCAATCTAATGGAGGAATCAAGTTATAGCTATGCCTCGCCCAACTCTAGCTCAGCTCCACCTACGAGTTGTCAGTGTTGATGTCGATCACTGTACTCGCTAAGTCTCAATTTCCAAAAAAGTATACAGGTAGCCCATTGATTATTTTGAAACTAATTTTACTTGGTGATTTACGTGGTGCTCTTGCTGCCTATGTGAGCCACATCTCCCCGTCAAATTAGTTTTAAAAATATTCAACAGCAGGTTAAATAGTAAGAACCTACAATTCCTTCAAGCTGGTGCATCTAAAAGGAGGGATGTATGACATACTTATCATATATATCGTCATCCACCACGTCACGTAGTTGATTATGATGTCATATAATTGATGGATAAACTGGATTCCTCCATTATGTTCAAAGAATGCAATAGAACAGTTCTTACTAACTAACGTGTTTATGTTTTTGTTTTGGAAACATGTTACGCTATGTCCACGATTATTGTCTAAACAGCCAGCTTTCCATTGTAATTCATACTTTATGATATTATCTGGAGTATCATTGAGTTATTAGTGTACTTGTCAGCAATTATAATTAGTCTGACAAAAAATCCGGAGGCTGCATTAAAAATCCGAAGATTTCGGATAAATCGGCATAGATGTTCGGCCTGACGGATCATATGTTACGATTCCGGCCCCAGTTGGATTATCAATACATCTGTGTCCATGATGACCAAGTATAGTACATGTGTGCAACAGTATTATATTAGAAATCCAAACATGCGAATTCCAATGCAAAAACGAAAATAAACTGCTGGCTCATTTGAAGATAATTTGACGGGAACCGATTGCTAGGTTCAGGATTATTGGTTCAAGTTAAATTATTCTAAAAAAACTCATTATAATTTAACGTATCTGCTCAATAAATAATAGTATATGGTTTGCGGTGTGTGGTGCATGTCCGAAAAGAAGACACGTCCTTTCCAGTATTCCACGCATAAACTATGCATGACAGTTTACCGTTATATCATGCCGTCACAAGAGAGGTATTCAGGATGTAATAGCTAAATGTTGATACATTTCTCCAGCCTATGAAAGCTTCCATGACTTGGTTTTTAACCAATCAGTAAAGTCTAGGTTAGTTCCCTCGGAATTTACGCTAAATCATAGGGGTGCAGCATTTAGTTTGCCAATGTGGTGTAACAGCAACCATGCAGGTACTCTGTTGACTCTTAAGATACCAATTTGACTGTGGAAGCTGTTGCAGCAACATCACCCACTCAAATTAGTTTCAAAATATTTCAACATGACAATCATTATATAAGAAAAAAATGTGTTGAATTGACACTTGCATGACGTCACACGCTGTGACTTAAAAGAAACAAAAAACTGGCAACCATACGATGTTAAAACGCAACTAATTGTGATACAACACAGAGAATGTACAGGAAAATGAGCAACATGTGTGTAACATACACCATTTGAGCTGAGATTAATATCTAAGGGTATATGCCTATGTGTCTGTTAGCCAAGGGGAACGCCTCAAGAAGATAGTGTTCTCCATACATGTAGATTACCGCGTCTAGATGAAGAGTGTGGCTGGATCATATATCTGCTCCTAAAAGAAGGTATCCCTCCCGACTTCTCGGGACATAAATAAATATCGCGAGTTAAACATTTGATAAGAAATGTGTAATTTTGTGTTGCGTAAGGAATATCCCGTTGGCTATTTTGAAATTAATTTGACTGTGACATATTCCTTCCTGAAGCAGCAACTGGCGTCAGTAAACTTACTTTCGAAATAGTCAACAGCTGGCCTGGTAATGTTGTCTCGAAATTGAGACATAGGATCCCAAGGGATACAAGATAAAATAGTATGAAACCATAAAGCCAGGACGTCATCGAAAACACTCCCACTACCATGCGGCATGGCGTACTCGAACTCATTCTCTCGACGTCATTGAATACCATTGATATCGTATGTATTGGCTTGCTCACTCATGCGCATACCCTCACTATGGGGCTGGTTGTCTGGACCGCCGATGACTTGAGTTCAGTAAATCGACAGTGCGCCTGACTGAGTATTTTCAAATTTTGACACGTCGATGCACGCTGTCAGTAACAGCTGTTCAGTTGATGTTTCATTTCATTTGGGCAACTTATCAACCCGTGGCACCAACTATCAGTAGATCGTGACGTTTCTCAGTGCTCTTCTCATTCTTCTGGCTACTTGCCAGGATCAATCACCGCGGTCCATATAACCGTGCCACCATACTTAATATCAGCTCTCTAATGTGGCAGTAGTCAGAAGAGAGACGGAACATAAATGTTGCTGCACCCTCTAAACCGCCTACTGGAAAGCAGAAGCCGATGCAGACGCTCGTGCCCTGAATGTGTATATGTGGACGTAAATTAAATTTGGTTGGACGTATTAATCTGAGACTTTACTCGACTAGGAAATAGAATGTGTAACAAAAATAAGGTTTGTGTTAGTAATATGATATTTTCATATAAACGAGATCGGCGAGAAAATACTGAACTCTGGAATGGCATGAGTGATCTAGCCATTACACACGATATCTTTGCTGGACACACTTTCCGCCTCTCCACGAAGTAATTGGAAGCGCTCTGCCTACGTCATTGGAAGAGCTGGCGATTGAACACGGTCTTACGATGCCTTTGGACGCTCTCTCTTGACGTCATTGAACGTGATCTCCAGATATTACTGAACAGGCTCTCCCAACGTCACGGAACAAACTCTCAAATACTATACCAAGCAAATGCCAAGAGTGTCTTGTAGATGTTCAACAGATGCGGTTTACTAACACGCAGTTGAAAGTTGTTGCCATCTTAAAAAAAATCTCCAGCTTAAAGCAAATTATCGATCACCTACGAGGCACAGAAACTGAAGCAAATAATATAATCAATAAAAAGGAACGGACGGTTATTGGATAAAGGGGTCCATTACTATCTATGGCATGCTGATTTCTAGCTATGCCTCTCCCACGTTACATGCGTGGTGGAATCATTGTTAACACAGTTCAAGCCAGACTTCCCAGAATACCAAATTCAAGGCGACTATGTGGGTAACACGTTGCATATTTAGAAACTCATTTGAGTGGGAGCTGTTACCGCCTCTAGTTTCATAATATTCGACATAATGTTTACGAAGTTGTAAAAGCATCAGTACTACGGTTTTCGAGACACCTATTCCTTTCGCGATACCATAGCCAACATGCTGGATACATATGGTATATTGTTTTTCTAAAACCGGGGCGGGCATGTGAAAAAAATGCTCATTTCTGGCAGAAAGTATGACACTTTGATATATCGATTTTAAGACCTGCTGAATAAAAGAAATAGGAAAGCAAGTTGTCAGAATTATCCGTCCTGCTCAAATCCAGCAAATTTAAAGACGGCCTCCCAAGTTCCAAAAATATTCCATAGCTATCCAACACTCTACGTTCATGTGTGGTCCAAATACTGCTAAGAAATACTCCGCCTATTCACAATATGAAATTTACATAATATCTCCTCACAATTGATGAATTCAGTTTCTCAGTCAATCATATGATGTCATAATCAGCAACGCTACATGTAGGTTGACGTCATAATCAATTACGAATATGAATGACCCGATTTGGTCCGTCTTAAACGCTTAATAGTCCGTCAAGTTGTACGAATTGTATGTCTTTACTCCTCAATAAACATGCTGTTGAATATGTTGATGCCATAGTGCAACAGCACTCAGTCAAATTAGTTTCACAATATTCAATAGCTTACCTGTATAGTTTTCTAGAAATTGTGATTCGGGTAGTACAGGGATCGATCTATCCCAATACGGACAAAACGTGGGTGAAGCTGAACTATATACTTTCGTGGCGTAGCTAAAACTGGACTCATCGATTAGCTTATAATTAGTGTATTCGAAATGGCCCCCAAATTTAAGACGAACACACAATTTAAAATGCAATGTATAATTCTTAGTAACATTCAATATATATATCTAAAGTCAAATATTCAGTATGTATTTATTCTAATCATATTACGCATTGAACAATTGTCAGCTCCTTTCACAGGATTAACTTTCCCAAGAAGCAGGCCATTTTCAAAATGGCCACCAAAATATCACCTTATCTCTAACGTATGATCATGGGCAATAGAAAATGCGATCAATAACAGTTTGCGTGCTTAATGCGTATATTTAGTGAGCCAATTAAGAATACTACTTAAGAAACGTACATATTATATGACCATAAATAGTTTATTCCGCTTACTCGATAAGCTGGTCAAATTAAAAATGGCCGCCATCCATATGATAGCTAAATACGAGTATTCAACATTTAAAAAAATTATATGAAGCGATTCTTCTCACGTACTACGCGTTGCCCACAAAGTAATACGTAATTCTCAAATAAACATTGTATAACAATTCAATGCATAGAGATGTATTGACTTGGTATATGATGTTCAATTGTTAAAAGCAGTCTCATATTTCTAAGGGATTCAAAAGTGTCATAGCGCCTACCCACAATAACCACCACTGAGGCACCGCCCAGTGCATATCGAGCTTGCATAACCACAATGGACCTTTCAAGTTTTATTTATGCCCTGCCCATCTCTATCTAAGCTCCGCCCACAGCACGCTCGTATTGGGATCGATCGATTCCTGAACCCTCTGACTATTAATTTCCAGAAATCTATTCAGGTTTATGTTGAATATTTTGAAACAAATTCGACTGGTTGCTGTTGCTGCCTATGGCAACAGCGTCCAATCAAATTAGTTTCAAAATACTTAAGAGCATATTTAGTAAATAGCAAAGGCATACAATTCATACAACGTGTCGGACTATTAAGCGTTAAAGACGGGTATTTGAAAGCATGCATGACGTTATGATTATCTATCAATTGTATGTCTTTGGTGAAGTTACACATTATTAAATATCAAATAAGTTTCAAAATATTCAACAGCTTATCCGTAAAATTACCTTAGAATGGGGATACTCAGAATTCAGGTTTCCAATAATTAAATCGATTCCAACATAATTGGACGGACCCCATCTACGCACGTTCGTAGCAGATCCTTCCATATATACAATATAACTAGTGGTGTTCACAAGGCGGTCAAGATAAGTGTTCCCCATCGCACACATCCAGCCTTAAACTTAGGCTGGGTCTGCCAAGATGCAAGTTGACTGCCGGAGCGAGTTTGACTAAATTAAATCATTCTACTCAGTGAGATCCATGATGATGTATTTAATCCCCAGCACACGCTCACACGTACCAGCAGACCAGCGCACGCATTGCTGTCTTCAATCTGTCGTATGCACCCAGGTTCGTTCTCGTGCGCCACGCCAGCTAAGAAACTTCCGGTTAAGAACCAATTAAGGATTGCACTTGTCCTATCTGGGACACCGTTCTACCAGATCAAGTCTTGCAGTCTATTTCACCCCAAAATTGTGTAAACATGGGTGAGAGAACGTGCTTAACAGTATTGCAGTTGATACAGATCACTCTTAACAATGAATACGTATTTGTACTGCATACATACCACGACAACCCACTGCCAATTATGTCCTCGATATAAGCCATGCATCTTCATAGCTAAGAGAGCTATTGTTGCAACACATTTGAAATGTGTTCAAAGACGAGCAGACCATGATTGGAGTAGAGACATAAATATGTCCAAGCCATACAAAAGCTAGTCAGATCTGAATTAGTTGATTGGAAAATACAATTATTCATGTAGAGATAAAGCGAATGAATAGATAGATCCAATCATGTCCAGGCATTGGAATTACCAAAAAATTGGGACTGACATGTCACGAGCCTTCGACACAATGAAATGCTCAAGGATCCTATATGTACTACGCCAGGTCAGTTGTAATGAAGATCAGGTAAGACTAGTGAGCCTATACTTGCACACACCAAGCTGAGAGTACGAGTAAAGTCAGGGAAGTCTGCAGATTTTGAGACACCAATTGGCTCCGCAGAGAGAGAGAGAGAGAGAGAGAGAGAGAGGGAGAGAGAGAGAGGGGGAGGGAGGGAGGGATGAACTACCCCTGTGCTTCTCACCTGTTATCTAGCTGCAGCATTGAAATCCGTGCGGGAGGATTCCACAAGACCAAACCCTCATTGTCTATTCTGTGCATGCCGCTAGCGATGTAATATGCCGATGGCGTGGATTTCATGGATGAGGAAAAGAAGCCCCTTGTCGAACTTCATGGCTGTGAACCATGGAGGAAAAACAAAATTCTGGGTTCACTGCTTTGCTGTACTGCTGACATTGCAGTACACTGCGCCATAGGAAACATAGTCTTCCAGTCCTTCCGGAAGCTATGAATTCGCTGATCAAAAATGCCCTTCACAAAAGACTGCGTTTATGCAATGCAACCTGCGCATGATTGATGCTGTCTAACTGTAATGGCTGGGCAGCTCCAAAGGCCGTTTTAGACAAACTTGATGCATGTCACCGCGAACCACCAGTCTACGTACCACCACTGGATACCGATGGCCTGATTTTCCATGCGCAATATACCAGATGTGTTGTACATCGCCGCTGTCCGTAAAAGTCGCCCAGCTAAGATGGCTCATGCTAGGCCATGTGCAAAGGTTGCCAGAGGGCATCAACACAGAGAGGCTTGCAATTCGCCCTACTGGGAGCCAGGAAATACAAAGTCGGGAGAAGATGTCATTGTATAAATATCTTAATCGTGCTACGAGGTGACGTCAAGTACGCAGGACTCTCTAGAGTCAAATCACGAATGGAGCCGAGGAAGGTAAACATGTTGGTTGAGGACAAGACACAGTGGGAAAACATGATGAAGCACTGACTGTCGCTGTAGGATGCTCCTGCTACTACGCCACAGAATACAGTAAAATACATACATAGATCCAATCTGCCATATGCATATGGCGGCATAATCGACTACGTCTAATATAGGCAAGGAAGACCTGATAAATCAGGCAAGGAAGACCTGATAAATCAGGCAAGGAAGACCTGATAAATCAGGCAAGGAAGACCTGATAAATCAGGCAAGGAAGACCTGATAAATCAGGCGAGGAAGACCTGATAAATCCGTCATAAAATATGAATAGTTTATCAAGATGTACAAATTGTATGTGTTTGCTCGTTAATAGACATTCTGTTGAATATTTTGAAACTAATTTAAAGGGAGCAACAGAACCCAGTCAAATTAGTTTCAAATTATTGGGATCCAGAGGGTGCTGGTATAGATCGACCCCAACCCTGGTAAAGCGTATGTGGAGCTTAGTTAAAGATTGGTCCGGCATACCTAACACAAGTGTCATCCATTTGATTCAACATGACATGATTTCAGTTTTTAACCCTTGAAATTGTACTGTTCCAATGGATCGATCTGATTTGTCAGTCAAGCATCTGCCGGCATCTCCAAATGACCACGTGTTTCCTGACGTCACAATCAAAATGGCGTAGCTCCGCCATCGATGTTTAAAAGATCGTCGTGAAAGTGAAAGAATGTTATGTCTTTGATGACGTTACTATTTACTAAGCATTGTGTTGAATATATATATATATATATATATATATATATATATATATATATATATATATATATATATATATATATATATATATATATATATATATATATATAACGATTCCAACGCGTGTAAAGTATGGGCGGAGCTTAGCTAGATATGGGTGGGGCATAGCTAGAAATGTATCCTTCCCTTGTATTCTATTATGGTTGTATGCTAGCTGCTGGTAACAGGGCAATAAACTGCCTTGTCTCATAGTTAGTCAGTCAATGGAGAAATCCAGTTTTAGCTATGCCTCGCTCATCTCTAGCTAAGTTCCACCCACGCTTTGCATGTGCTGGGATAAATCGATCAAAAAACTATTTAGGTAAACTGTGGAATATTTTGAAACAAATTAGTTTCAGAATAGTCACTAGAATGTTTAATCAATAGTACATGCATACAATTCGTACCACCTAGCGGCCTAACTCACCGACTACATGACTTCTGGAAAATCATTTTTTGTAAATCTCAATTAATTAATGTAATCTATAGTTGGGCTTCATCCATTGATAGCCAGAAGGAAGTGGAACGTTTTATTGTCAACTTTGAACACGCGTTCGATACCGTTCCACATTCACTTTTGAAATCTAAATTGTACAAATAGTGTGTCAAAACATACTCAATTGAATTGACGCATTGTTAACGGATCGCAAACGATGTATGGTAGTCAATTGTGCTAAATCAAACGTTGCCGAAACTGTATATGATGTACCGTGTACCGGGTGTATCTCAAGCAACTGTTCTAGTGTTTTGTATCCACATTAATGAAATAATCCAGGACATTTCCTCACATATCTGGCTATTTTCCTGCGATTGTATATGCTACCGGGAAATTGATGACCCTAGGTCCTCCAACACGTCATACATATTTCGGGTAACTGAGCTATCACTTGGGGAATGTGCTTCATCTTCATTTAAATATACATGACTCGAAATTTACATTAAAACTGGAATAGATTTACCAATCAAAATTCTGAATGGATTTTCTGGAGCCTACCACCAGAGGATCACTCCAACCAAATTCGGTTGAAATCTTCCAAGCTGTTTAGTGGTAGCGATTTGACGGACGGACGGGTGACAGACCTGGCACTCACCTAGAACATTTGTATTTGAAATACTTCTCATGCTGGATGCCATCGTCACCTACTGCAATGTTTTCCAGACAAATCGACTTTTTAATATTCAAAATCCTTTGAAAATGGTTTCCTTTAAACTTACATTCTAGGATTTTACCTGTAAAAGACTTGTTATTTCCTATATATTGTTTATTTATTTTAATTATTATGGATCTGTTAATAAAACTGACAGACAATTAGTATTGGGTGTGAAATATAAGGTATTTGCTAAAAATAATAATATTGAGATTGCTATGGGTAAAAAACACTGTCACTATTTTTAACATATAAAGTGATCATTGGTGGGAAATGCACTTTTTAATCGCTATATATGGCCTATATCATCATTCTTCCCACCCCATAGGATTGCAATAGAATGATGGCTCAATGCTTAATTTGCACATTTCTTTCTATTTTATAATGCGAAAACAGAAATAGAATCTTACCTTTAGATAAATCATTGTGATGAATGTAGAAGTTCTCTTTGTCTTTCAACTTTATTATACACATGTTTATAGCATTGTTATCTTTTCATATGAAAATTCTTCTTTTCAGTCAGCGATTTCATGGCAAGTCCTCAGCTTCAGCAAAACGTAATACATGTATCCGTCTTTGCTTTGCTTGAAACATGAATATGATATACAATCCTCTTATCAGTGTCTTTATTTAAATAAATTCGTCTTGTATGACAGTTCCACCTACAACAGTAAATGAGTAGCACGTGTTTTGTGATCCTATTAACACTTGAAGACCATCAAGAATGTTAGCACATGAGATATCACTCCATTCAATTGCAAGGAGTCAAAAAGGTTCTATTTTGAAGAAAGATATTCCAGTGCGTGTTGCCAATCATGTGGCGGTTTCTGTTCATACCCTGTGATGCTGAAGGACATTTCTACAACACCAGGTCTGTTCATTTTTGCCTGTTTTATTGATGGATCCCTTTATAAGTCACACACAAAGTTAAAATGGCACAGCAGATCACACAACGTATTCATTATAATTTTTGCAATCATGCCATATGACTGAGATGGATTCTTGAGGGTGTGCCGAAAGAGCATGACATCTACTATTATGACGTTGATATTGTCTGGACCATCACTTTCCATCATTCTTCCAAGCATATGTAACATCTTTGCCTTGCCAGTCCTGTTCACACTTCCATATTGATGAGCTAGTGTGTGAGGCACGGGTGTGTATAGGAGTCGATCTCTGGTACCTTGCAATCAACCACTTCCTTCATGCCTACTTTCTCTTTACAGATGCTGATGCGAAATTCCTCACTTTCCGTCTGGGTATTAGTTTCTTGAAGTGTGATGCATCTTGTAGACAAGCAGGGTGGCATCTCAAGAGGTCTTCCCGACTTGGTCTGCTACTTTCACACTTGTTGTAAGAAAGTACAAATTCTCATCTGCTTTTTGGCTAAAGAGATTCATATTGTTCTCTATTCCTTCAATCAACGTGGCATATCCCCAGTATCCTTCTTTATTCGGTGAGGTTTTAGGGTTTCGGAAATGTCTTCATTTGTCTATTGCACTCCTCACAAATCATCGTGTGCTCATCCAGCCATTTCTAGCTGATTCTGACCAAAGGATGTTATCCCAGTGAAACGAGAAGCTGCATCAGCATTCACTGCTTGCGCAAATGTAATGTCGACTGGAGTTCCAAAGAAAGGTCGCGGCTTCTTCTGACAGAGAGGGTGCCATTCTGCAGTATTTCATCATCCACCTTGGATAATTATGTCGGATTCCATTAGAGAGAATCACACATTTTAGCAAGGGTAAAGATGAAGAGGTCACCATCATTTGTACAGGCTGAACATCAAGAAAATATTGATAAATTGGACATATATCATCAAAACCGGCTGGTGCTTCCATGATATTTTGTGCATTCAGCATATAGTCTCATCAATCTTTTGCTAACAGTGATTAGCAAGAATGTGTACCATATGCAACTTGCTCATTAATGTCCAGGTTCCTAAATGTTTGCTATGCTCCACTGAGACATGCACATGCCTAATATTAGTGTTGCATTAATAATAATTAATTTAGCACATGTTTGCATGCTGGCTCACTGAATTATCCATGATTAGGACATTGTTACAAATGGTACATTCTTCCCATCCACTATGCCAATTATTATGTTTTCCAAAGATGAATCCATTAAGTGAACCTGTTGCCAGGACTCAGTGAGGATATGCGGTGCATCCGATCGATCTATTATGTTACCAATGGCTTCAAAGTAGGCTAGCTCTGTGTGGGAAGGCCAAAAGCAGATAAGGCCGTTGGTGAACAAAGGATATTCGGTGGCATGGATCTACATAGCTGGCTTAGCTTCAGCCAGGTCTTGGTAAACTACTGCATGCGTATCACCACATTCATTCGATACTCGCTGAGAAATATACAGAGTCTCAGGTACACCATCAAGTCTGGTTGGAGGCTAAACGTGTCCATGTAAGAAGTGTTGGTAGATGATCTTTTGTGATGAATGAATTCCAGCCAGCCAACGTTTGGGTTCCCCCTTGAACCATGCACATCATCCAAACCGTATCTCCGTATTAACACGGTTTACATACAGTAGTCTCTGCATATCATTCAGCTGACACTGGAATTCTGTTATATTGGCTTTCTTACCACATGGTTCAAGAAAGGTTTCCTCCTCCTTTTTATGTTTTGCCATCACGTGTGGAGTTTACAGACAGAGAAAGGTTGTCTGAATGGGATGGATGGATAATAGTAGTCACAATATTTTGATAGCAGATGCCAACCGTATCATGTAGTGTACAGCTCCCGGATAATGTATCTGTGTTTTCATTATTCCAGGCTATTCCAGTGCACAACCCAGCAAGCAGGTTAATACCATCTGGCGTGGCATGGTTTCTTTGAGATATGTTTGTAGCAAGGTCTGTTTCCAGGCTATCTACCATGTGGTACTTAACACAGTGACTAAAGCGATTCATTATTTCTACCACTTTCCTACTACCAGTTAAACACTTGAGTCCAAATTCCATGCACATCTATTTAGATGGCTTTGCTCACCCTCTCGTTGTTACAACCACAATGTCATCTGATACAGATTTGACCATACTTTCAAACCTACCCGGTGTTGTAGATACACTGGATCCTGTATATAGTACTCTGAAGAAGTCTAAAAGTAGAGAAGGCATTTCATCTGGCCTTGAAGGTAGGGTTTCAGCTGTTATGTGTGGGTGCAACTTCTCATTATTCTGCATATTAAGATAAGTGATCTGAGGTAGAAGATTGTCTTGTTGACTGATATCTCATCAAATCTTGCTCTACGTATTGCTAAAATTTTCGCGATATTCCTTGAGAATTCTTGGAGACAGACGACTGGCAGTATGCGTAGATGCCTTCATGCTTACCATTTATCGCTTGTGAAGTGATGTTAGTAACTCAATGCCTCAGCTTTCTATCAAGTTCATATTCATGTGTTGTTTGAGAGTATTTAAATGCTGCTCTGTGAAATGTTATTTTGCTTGAGTGTTCATGTGATTTATGTCTGTTCTTTACTGCATTTGCTTTATTGAGATACTTACTCCAACAAGAATACCTAACTCCTTCGATATGAGGTTGATTCCAGATAGCCATGCAAGCATACCATGATCGTTCAGTTTATTAGCGGCATCCTTGATGCCTTTTTCAGATAGATCCATCTCAATGTTCCCAGTGGGGATTTTCTCCTTCTTTTCCCGCAAGACTTTGATACAGCCAGACAAAAGAGTCACCTCTTTACAGATATGTCCACATAGATGCTTTGGGGAACAATATGCAACACATGATCATAAAACTGGTTTGACCGATGTGCTCGGAACATCATTTTGCGTTGGTTTGTGAACAACTGTGTACTCTTTATAGCACTGTGTATGATAACTCATTGTCTCATCATAAACGCCCGGTAGTTTGATAATAAAATACCGAAAGCTTTTGTACGATGCATGCCTTACGATGTTACATTGATTGATTATGTCCCATGATTCATCATCGAATGGCTTGATTTGTTCGGCACATTTCCCACCAAGATGAAAAATCCAAGTCTGCTTGTATGATGTCATAATCTAGTCAACTGGAAAACGAACTATTCACTAATCGGATTAGCATCTAGTCTACACTATATTCCCTAAGCTACACAGTAGTACCTAGTCTCCACACTTATCTAATATACAGGCTATTGTCTATATTACACACCATTCGCTAATACACATACATGCACAACACTTGCACGCTGCAGAATACACTAATCTCGCCTGATTTATCATCTATAACCACAGTAAACCATCACTAACAATATCATTCTACCTTCTGACTAATCGTCCTGAGCAGCAGATGGTTTTATTCGACGTTTATTAACCAAGAGGTCTGATTTGTTTAATTTGTAATGTAGATCTGGACAAATTTAGTATTTATGTAGATGCCTAACAGCAAGACAAATTGTCTATCCTTCACATTGGATCCCCTTCAAATATACAGATGTTGTCCACTGTGTATATCTCATTGCTTCTAGTGCAATATAATACACAATAATCTCTATTTATGATGACTATCTGCATTCTAATCAAAATGGGGGTATAGTTATAAATAACCTTACCACCCACATTATGCCATGAATACCAGGCATTCTAACTTGGAAGATGAATCAGGAGAGGACCCCCATTCATATGATCCCTTATTTGTATGTATCACTACTAATTAAAACATTTCCAGGACCAAAATTGGCAAAGCCAAACTCATCCAAATTACCATGTAATGCAAAATGTGCGATCACGTATGTAGAGGGTACCTCACTTCAAGAGCAAATTGTGGAAAATCTTCCATGTAGATTTTTGTGAGAAAGTGATTTCTGAATTCTGCAGACAATTATACCTTAAGAACCACCATCAGATCTTTTGGTAAATAAAAGTCAAACAAAAACATATGGGCACTGGGACTTAGGGTTTGGAGCATTCACTTCATTATTACTTTGTAGCTGAAAACGATCCAGACAAATATGTTCATCACGATCAGTGTTTTTCAGCTTTGTCTCAGCGAAAGCGATTACATCTGTTGATGTGATATTGTAGTCATTCTTTATTTCATTGAAATGTAATGATAGCGATCTTGTATTCAAATATGCTACTTTAAGCTTATCTGGTGAAATAGTGTATGGTGGGCTATAGCATAAGTGCAATTTTGCTTTTTTCTTGAGATGCTCCATTTCAACTTTAACAGTCAACTGAAATCTTCTAGTAGGGCAGATATGTGAAAAAGATGTTCCATTCTGGCAGAAAGCATGAAATTTGGCATATCGGTGGTTTACGGAATCCTGATCATAATTAGATGCGGTGCCACGTGATTCTACCGAGGGAACTCATTCAAAATGGCGGATTCAAAATGGCCGCTTTCCCAGCGGAAAATTCGCATTATGCAAGCTCTAGACGGAGTAGAGAGATGGGATTAATGTCAAATTAGGGGTATCATGGGCCAATCATTATAATTCTACTCACTACAATACTCTAAATATGTAAATACCAATCCTTCCATAGCGACCACCTGTATTTGATGTCAAAAGACGGTGGCTCTTTAAGATGTGTTATCTAAAAGATCCATCTCTTGAGAACAAAAGCAATATAGCATCTAGAAATAGTTTAAATTACTTGATTTCTTGATATCGAACCAAGTAATGGTCGTTATAGATACGTTCAATTATCCTATTAGAGCATGCAAGGCTATACATGATGCTGTTGATTGTTGAATGATGATTCACAGACGTCACACGCACTGTGCACCGCATGAGCACAACTGTGTACACGGTAAGTTGGATTTATAGCATTTGCATCTGCCAGTGCAATTACTTTTGCTAGCACATTTCACGAGTTCCCGGCATGCCTTAGATGCGTCTGCAAACAAACTCCATTGCGGTGTCCAAGTGTCTCCATCTCTGACCCAACCCCAGTCAGATGGCGATGGCATTTGCATGGGCTGATTGGCCCCAAAGATGACCTGCCTGGAACGCAGCACGTTTGGTGTGTTGCAGCAGAGCTGCACTGGTCAGAGGAATGTTTTATAGCTGCCTGTTGCCAAAAGCGAAAAGCCGTTTTCGTACCTCATTAACCTTTGACAATGGTGATGTGCGTTTGTACAGTAGTACGACAAACCTCTTCAGCGTTTCCATGTCATTGTCACACAGAGACGCCGGGGCATCAGACAGTCCCCTAAACAGTGACTTGAATAGATCTGCAGTCCTCCAAACTTCCCATGCTGTCTTCTTGCCAATCCTACAAAATGCAGACACGGTGTCACACCCAGAGAAAGCATACATAAATAGCAGTCCTTGTGACGCTTCTGCACCCAAAACTGTTGCAATGCCAGGAGCTGATACATAGCGGAAGGTCTTCCCATGGCCAAATGCGACCCAGAGATCACACCCATGGAAGGCGTGGAGCAACATTCTACCATCTGCTTCATCTTGCATGCATGGCGCGAGTTGTGAGACGTCATGCTCTGGCCTCATCAGCACGTTTTCCTCATATGTTGTGACGAGTATCTTTCCTTCTGGTAGCTCGAATGACTCCAATGTATGTGCAAGAAAGGTGAATAGGCCTGTTTTGTTTGCATCAACTCGTCGGAGAGTTTTCCAATTTCTTCTACTCGTTGCAACACGAAGAGCTTCACCATGTCCCCGTAATTCTCTAGCGTGTGTCTTCAAGCTTCCCCCCTTATACACGTCCCATACAACATCCAATCTTTTAACCGTCTGTAGTTGTCTAGCAATGGGTGGGAGGAAGACGTGTTCTGCAAAATCTCTAAATGTGTTCACAACCACGTTTGATTTCTTGGGATCTAGATTATACATCATAGCTGCTTCGTCACTGATCTTCACTTTAACCTCTGGACAATCAGCTGCACGAGCTACTAATGCTTCCACACATCCATCAGATCTGATTCGCTGCCTTGGCCCATTGCGTTGCTCTCAGCCATGGATGATGTTCATGCTCAAAGAATGAATCAAGGTCTGCGTCTCTGGATTGGCAGGAAATGTACAGTCTAGAGAATAACTGTACATCTCTCTTCATTGCAACAAGCTTCTTGTTGGTTCTGGTACTCTTCCTCTGTTTTGATTTGAACAAAGCCAAATTGTTCTTTTGGAATGGATCATATACCGATTTTGATGATACAGATAGTCGATCTGCGACGAATGCGTGGTACTGTTTGATGCCTAGTTCTGCTGTTCGGATCGCATTCACTACAGACTCGAACATAATGACTTTGGTATCTAGAGTCACTAAGTCAAAACTGTCATCTAAAATGGGTTTCCCATTTCCTCGATTGCATCAATACGACAAATTGTGTTTAAAGAAAACCACAATAATTATATAGAAATCCGCAACGAAATAATGCTTGGCGAAGCGAGGGGCTGGCATACAATTACTTTTACTGGAGAAAACGTGTAGACCAATTGTTTTGAGTAGCGAAAACTTGTTTCTAAAATGTTCCGCACGGAACATGTGTGTACAAACGTTTAGCAATAATACTACTAATTTACAAATATTACACCAACAACGACGACGACGACGACGACCACACCAACAACAACAACAACAACAACAACAACAACAACAATAATAATGATATATTTTTCAGCATGTTTATCTATTTAGAGTATTGTAATGGGTAAAATCATAACCAGTGACCCAAGAAACCCTTAATTTGACATCAATTCCAGCCCTCTACTCCATCTAGAACTTGAGTAATGCAGATTTTCCGCTGGGAAGGCGGCCATTTTGAATCCGCCATTTTGAATGGGTACACTTTGTAGAATCACGTGGCACCGCGTCTAATTATGTTCAGCATACTTTAAACCACCTATATGCCAAATTTCATGCTTTCTGCCAGAATGGAACATCTTACCTCAAATGTGTTACATATCCGCCCCACTATTCTCTACATTCAAATTCAAGAGATCTCCATAGGCTTGTTGCCAATGCTCCCATTTGCGCATTCAAATCTTCAAATATACATATGCCCATCACAGGTTTTAATTGATAGAGGTCTCCAATTAATATGACACTTTCACCACCAAACAGCTGATTTTGACTGCCTTTCATTCATTGCAAACATTCATTACCTAGTAGTAACATTGTATTGCCAACTGTTGATACTTCATCGAAAATGATAACAGAAAGATTTTTCTACTTCACTCGTAATGTATTCAGTGTATCACTATCAACAGTATGTGTGCCATAACCTTGATTTCGCCTATTTTGAAGGCAGTATGTATTGTTGTACTGCCAATAGCATATGCAGCTGTTCCTGTAGGAGCACATACACGTATTTTACAATCGTCAAGATTTTCTCCTTCGAATGAACAAAGATATTTTTTACAATGCCTGACATAGTGCGGTGATTACAAGAGATGTTCCAATGCCTGCACCTCCTGTCAAGAATGCATAGATGAAGAACATATATGAATAATTGTCTCTGTTGACATTCAGCTTCCTCATGAGTTGCAAATATGCATCATTTGGCAAAATGGTTGATGTGGATTCAACATGTGGAATATTGTGTGATATACCAAGATATGTACCAATATCATAATCGTTGTGCTGTCCATTTGATTTATTAATAAAAGAGAACTCTAATGAGCATATTCGTTTCTATTCCGGACCCTTACTGATGTGTCTTTATATTTTGAGTTCGACAAATGAATTATAACGCACACTAATTAGACAACATGCGTGAACATAAATAACTTATTCTTTAATAAGACCGGTACCTGATAACGCGTGTTATGGGCTCGTACCGGACCGATACCAAGCCAATACGGTCCAGTGTGAGTGCTGTACAGAACCAGGAACCAGCGTTATTATGGGCATCACTGTAATCAGGTCGTATAATGACCAACGTCCGTATTCTGCAGCCAGGCCGTGCACACATTCGGCGCATCCAAATACAATCTCATCTTGCATCAAACCGATTCCATAATTATATTGTGAAGAAGCAGCCCGACGCCGAAACTGTCATATCCACTTGTTTTCCCATCAACCAGACTATTGATCGATCGTATAGTGCTCATAACCATACAAGAAATTCACAGAAATTGGATCTTATGTCCATCCAGTACGTTAACCCTGTCTAGCATGGCACTGTGTTTTTTGTGTTGTTCATTAAGCTCAGTGGTTGTAAGACCGCCAGTCTTAGAAAGCCACAGTGATTTGTCGTCACAAAATGTACTATTTCGCAATGTTCGTGCAAACAAACATGATATTTGTTGAACATCTTGGCAGCAATGACCTCCCGTTTTATGTATTTCAAAATATTCAACATAGTATGTTAGAAGTAGTAAAGAATGAACATTTTCAGTGATTTGTCGTTGAAATTGTTAAGGAGTAAATGAGACATTATCTTTAGTAACTGTTTTCGATGAGGGAGAAAGTGTCTGGTTTTACCGGGTTCTGATGTAGCACGTGTGAGACAAATGATAACAGTGAAAGCTACAGTAACAAGAGTCCATCCACATCTACTTTTGAAAAATACAGCATCTCATATGTCAATCCTTTACAATCTATATAGCAGATATATATCGTTATTGATTGCCAGACAGCTCAATTTCTGTTGACAACTTTTTCAATGGTGTTTAATTCTGGATATGCTGAATATTTTGAAAACAATTTAATTGATAGTTGTTGGTGACTAAGACACCAACACCTTTCAGTCAAACTGTTTTCACAATATTCAGCAGCTCCACATTAGAATTAGTGTTTGGCGGCTTGCAGGTATCAGCCAGTTAACTCTCACCCTCAGACTAAGAATATGAATATACATTGTAAGAACCACGTTGTTGATTATTGGTATTAATTTGACTGAATACCGTTGTTTTAAAAATATGCAATGTCTTGCTCATAGAGTTGCTTTGAAATTGAGAAAATGGAATTTGAAGTTGTAAAGTGTGATGTACCGCAAAAGTAATAGTCAGTCTTCGTTGTTGTAAAAATAGGCAATGATCTGTATTGTTAAATGTTTAGCCTGACGCATGTCTATTCTTGATAGATTTAAAAAATATGAATTATCTGAACTCGTACGTGCGTGCGTGTGTGCATGGGTGCGTAGGTGCGTTTGTAGGTGTGTATTTACCGACCGATTACAGCAAGGCGTATTTGATCAATGACACGATATCGCTGTGGTTTTGTCATGTTATACATGGAGCATACGCGAGATTGTTGCCTTATATCCAGAATGTGACTACAGCAAAGGCATGCACATATAGACACTCAATCTGGCTTTGCGTAAAATCGATTCCATAATTCTATTGTGAAGAAGCAACATGACACCAAATCTGCCAAATCCACTTGTTTCCCATCAGCGAGAAAGATTCCTATAGCTCTCATAGCCATAATAGAAATTTGCAGAAACTGTATTTTATCGCAGTCCAAATAAAGAATATCATGCAGTAGGCCCACGAATAAAACTGTTCATAGCGACTCCCTGTATTTGTGACTAACACGATGGTGCTTCTTAAGTAGCCAGCATCTTGTCACCACAAAAGTACAGGTACTCTGTCAAATGGCGTGACATGAGTGATAGAGTGTCTTTAGTAAGTGCATGTTGATGAGGCAAAACGTGTTTGTTTTTGACAAGGTGTTAATGTAGAGTACTTGTGAGATACCGGTAATACCGAATACATCTTGATTCTGTCGGTTGCTATTACTGCGGTACGGAATTCTGTCTGTACAAGACACATAAGCTGTACTGAAAAAATAAAATAATATACTTAATTTTCTCTTATCGAGCAAAACATTACCCTGATTATGCAGGCTACTGGGTCTGTACTGGGCCAATGCCGGGTCATATCTGGCCAAATACCATCCCAGTAACCTTCATTATCGGGGTGTCAACGTATGCCTTAATTTTTTGCAAACGAAAGGCTGAATTCGAAAGATCATTTACAATTTAATAAATATCATGTTGAATAGTTTGAAACTAATTTGACTGGAAGACACTACTGCCTGCCAGCAACAGGTTCCTGTCAAACTAATTTCAAAATATTCAAAAGTGTACTTGTATAGTTACCTTGAAATTGATATTCTGGGAATTTCTGGATCAATGTATCCCTCGTGGAGAAGATGGTATTGATATAGGGTATGTCTGCTATATTACAAACAGTATTGGTCCGCTCAAATTTTAACTCAATGAAGGAGCTTGGTGTCAAAGACAATTTCAGGACTTTCGGTGTGAGCTGGATTAATAGAACGTGGATCCAGATTGGATGAAATTGTGTTGCCATGCTACAATAGCTCCAAGGCAAAATAATTTGTTTCAAAAGTATTCAATATGCTATTTATAAAATTGTAAAGAAGCTTTCGAATTCAACCTTTTGGGACCAAAGAGTTAATGCATATTCGGTACATTGACGGGCTGGTACTGGGCCAATAAGATATGGCCAGATATTGGTCCAGTAGCGGCATAGTAACCTGTATTAGCAGCATAGTGTGTGCCAGATACGAGCATAGAACGAATGGTTTAAAAGGGGAAATAACAAATGATATTTATTGGTAATTTCATACAATATTAAATAAATAAATTACCATCAGTAAAAAGTGGAAATGAATCGGGATTATTTGAGCAAAAACATTTACGAAATCTAGGAGCGCTTAACTTGGAGCCACTTAATGATCTCGCCGATACTTCACACTCGGCCATATGTCAACTATGGAGAACTTTGGAATCTACTGGTCCAACTCAGCTTGAAATTTTACACTTATATGGCATGGCCATACACTAGCATTCCACTATTTTGGGTGTAATCTGAAACAAAATCTGAAAATGCGAAAAAAACTGGATAATCCCGAAAAAAATCTTGAAAATATCGCATGTGCGAGCGATTGCTGCTTATAAAATGCATGGATATTCATATACACATACACACAAGCACCCAACGAACCAAGAAAGATAAAGGGAATAATAGTTCAGTTCAGCCAAAAATAGAAGAATCCCAATTTACTGTGTACATTATTATTTGTAGTAATGATTGTGATCATATGTTCCATGGTAAAGGTGACCGGCAATTACCATTACTAATCCAGATGGCTTCTGTTAAACTGCCCCAGAGAATCTGTGACTGTAATAGGAACTCGCCTCAGACGTTTTCCTCGCTGCCTTGCCCGTATCTGTGATTACTATTATAATGATTCCAACACCGTCAGTCTATGTAGCATAGATCAGATAGATTTCTACATCTAATTGCATACCTGATCTTTGTTGTCAGAATGCAATTTCACCAAATGATTCGCATTTCAAATATTGAAGATCGGCACACATCAAACTATTGTGATCTACCGGTGGAGTATGGCCATTTACACACCTGAGCAACTGGTTTGTAACATTGTCAATGAAACGAAATCAAGACTGTTACCCTAATTGAGCATCAGGAGTTAATAGAACAGTAATTTTTAATGAAGATCACTCACCGATACCCGTTGAGTTAACCCTTTAACCTTCGAATTTGTTCAAGCAAATGTCCATTTTCTAAGAGAAAATGCCCATTTGCATACCAAGAGACAACTATTTTGAAAATATCCACTAAAATGACTGCAATGGTTATTAAGCCAGTCATTCAGTGGTAAATTTTCAACAATGGCGTTTTCTTGGTCTGCAAATGGACATTTCTCAAAAACACTCCAAAAGCGTTTTTTGCTGA
This sequence comes from Chaetoderma sp. LZ-2023a, assembly GCA_034401795.1. Classification (NCBI taxonomy): domain Eukaryota; kingdom Metazoa; phylum Mollusca; class Caudofoveata; order Chaetodermatida; family Chaetodermatidae; genus Chaetoderma; species Chaetoderma sp. LZ-2023a. The sequence continues at coordinate 143,530,157 of CM067373.1, read as the reverse complement.
TATGCGCTTTAAAAGGGTTAAAATAACAAACATGTGCCATGCTCTGATAATAAATTTGCCAAGCCAAAATTCATTGTGAATCCTAAAACGTAATCCTCACGACAACGAAGTATGCATTTTGGTGAAATCTGCCATTGCCATAGTTATCTCTCTAACATTAATATGGCGGTGTTTAAATTTCAATAAAACTACGGGAAAGTTGCTGAATATTTTGAGACTAGCTTAAAATGAATCTAGCACAAATAATATACTCTAGACAATTCAAGTGTGCACAGTGGTCAATTGCAGCATGTCATTTGTGGGCTCCAATGAAAAAGTCCTTACCCATAACATTTAGTGAAATCTCATTTAGGAAGTCACTAAAGCTCATTCCACCTTCGAATTGATACATTTGATAGGAAATGTCAACTCTGTTGAGATCCACCATGTCTCAACTCTGTACACTTCTTTATGTTCTATGCAACGTTGGTCTTAAACTGACACAATTCAGCTAGCATAGAAACAAACTAAAAACGAATACCGATTAATAACTCGTAAATAGAATAGAAAAACTGACAAAATGTATAATGTGATGAATTTGAAGGCGCCTGTGATCTAAGCAAATGCGATGGTAGATGCATTTGATGAAAAATTCCAGACATGCCCCGTGAGACCTTTTTAGACAGTAATTGGAAAATAATGTTTCAGGCCACATAGGGACATTGCATGTATTATATGAGAAAATACATTATTGGAGTGAATATGTTGTCAGATTGTTTTCTTTCAAATTATAAGTAAACGTCGTTCTCCTTATAATACACAGCCTCGTCTAGGTAGCATTTAGAGTGCTTGACCTAGGGTGTTCTCCACACTAGTTCCTCAAATGATGTGATTTCTAGCACATTTTGTTTGATCATATAATGTGATCGACTCATTCCAAGCTTTGTCCCGAATAGTGTCGGTTTTGTATTTGTATATAGTGTGTCCTTTTATTATTGATGCAGTCAACGATATATGAGATTTATAAAGATAAACATGTACATGATATGTTGCCATCACTATAGCTGTATTAATAGGCCTGCCAGTAAATGATATCTTCCTCAGGATTATTAACTATACCACCATGTATGTTTCAATTCAACAAGGCATAGGACGCATACACTGTTTATGGTAAGTGGCAAATCCGGCTTACAACCAATTATATGATGCTATGATCAACTACGTCACATCGTATGTTTTTAATACACATTTCCGTTTGATCACTATACTCTCACTTTCCAGGAAGCTATGCACGCACGACGTTGAATACTTTAAACTAATTGTAATGGGCAGCTTATTTTGTATTGTTTTCTGGAAATTGAGATTCGTACGGTGCAGAGATCGATTGATCTAACGCGGGCAAAGCCTGAGTGGAAGTTAGCTAGAGATGGGCGGGGCATAGCTAAACCTGGTTTCCTCCATTACAAAATGGTAAGACTTATTTAATTCCATGGCTCGCCTATGGATATCCATAGTGATGACAGAATAAAAGAATACACAGATGGCCAAATCTTATAAATGTATCTTGGAAACGAGGTTACTGCCAACCAGAGGCAAACTAATTAATTCCCTATTGGGTGTCTCTGTATAGTCTGTGTCCACCGACTAAATAACATGACATGCTTATAGACATTATAGACAGAGTACAGACACACATAAATTTAACTGCTGTTTTGCAGAAGCCTGTGTGCTACTGGTGTAGTTTAACCGGTTCGCATACGAACTGCCATACCTGTTCGACACCCAGTCTGTGAATAGATTAGAGGCATCCAAATACAAACAATCAAACTCATTTTAAATGCAATCGATTTCATAATTTTATTGTGAAGATGTTGCTCTATACCGATACTCTGATTCCACTCTGTTAGCCCATCAATTAGATCAATGATTGATTGTATATAATATAGTTCTCATAACTGAAAAGGCCTTAACTAATCACAGTAGGTCGCCACAATATGTAGCTCTACAATGATAAATGACTTGTCTTAAGTGGTACCGTGTCTTTAGTAAATGCATTTTGAGCCAAAAGTGTTTGTTATTGACATGGTTTTGATGTAGTATGTGTGAGACAATAACGAATATTTCTAGCATGATTGCATATGCAGCTATTACGACGATGCATTAACCTTTAATAGGCAAAGCATGGGTGGAGATTAGCTAAAGATGGGTGGGGAATAGCTGGATACCCCTGTTGATGTCAGCATAAAACAATACACGGATATGAGTATCTAAGTACAGATTTTGTTAATTTTTCTTAGGTAATTACCCTGAAACAAGGATCTTTACCAGCCAAAGGCAAACTATTGATTGATTGTGTATTATATAGTTTTCAAAAGACCAATAGTGAATTAGTAGTAGTGAGTTAATCGCTCTACATTGCTGCCTATAGATAATACTATTCATACACTTACGCTTACAAAACTATATTCATGTGTGCATTCCTTATATTCAGGCAGGCCTATGCGACACACCCACACAGACAGTTGACATACGGCGGGAGTGCGACGTACCAGCGAAGAGCCCCTGGATTTAGTAAATGCTTTTCTTAAATAATTCCGATTAATTTCCATTTTTTTTCGATGGTAGTTTATTTAATATTGTATGAAATTGCCAATCAACATCATTTGTTATTTCCATTTTCCATTCCTTTATACCAGTCCTTATATGCTCGTATCTGGCACATACTATGCTGATAATACATGTTACTGCACTGCTACTGGACGAATACCTGGCCATATCATATTGGCCAGTACCAGCATATTAATCCACAGTATGAATGTACCGACGTCTGCACTAACTATTTGAACCAAAAAGGGTGAATTCGAAAGCTTCTTTACAATTTAATAAATAGCATATTGTATAATTTTGAAGCAAATTTACCTCGGAGCCATTGTAGCATGGCAACAATATGTTCCTATCAGATTATTGTCAAACGATTCAAAATTGCGCCTGTATAATTACCTTGGCATTGAGATTCTGGGAAATCGGTCTTCAATGGCTTAACAATGCATACTTTGTATTAGCTGAATTTTAAATCTATCATTTCAATGATGATTTGGTTGATCCATTAGACCTCTGAGGTGACTGAATCAATTCGTATTCGTAGTGCATGTATGCCTCCAATAATATATACCAAATTTACAGTCATCAAGACTGCAGGTTGAAAAGTTGCGAATTAAAAATTATCATCCTTCCTGTTCATTTACAGCCTAAACCTTGCATAATTTGATGTACAGCATAATTATTGAGTTTGATTTTGTTTAACCCTTAGATGGGTAGACTTCTGCAGTGGGTGAATCAACTCGTATCCATGTGGCAAATTGTACAGAGGCATATAGGCCTCCATAATTATTGATCTTTGACTAAGAAGGCCATGTATAGCGTGGGGAATGTAATATTCCGCAAGTAATAATCAAAGCGTCTATGCAAGATTTGCAGAGAAAATTAATATGATTTATCAATTAAGATACTGAAACTCGCATCATAGATCAACTATTGTTTCAAATTCTCCTGTAGATGAAGATCACTTGGGAAGCCATTGCCCATGGAAGTGAATAGCACAATGGGGTTGATAACTCCTTGAATTTACTATCATCACACACGTTCATTCACAAAATGCGTGACTGTAAATACACGCATACACATGCGCACACCTACAAATAGAAACACCTCAATTTATGGTGCTAATTATTAATTATGGTAAATGTGAAAAGCAATTACCATGACAAATTACGAGATCTTCTGTCAAACAGACTCAGACAAAACTTGTGACAGAATATGGAACTCGACCCAAACGCAATCCCCTCTACCTCGTTCCATCAACTATGGCGATGGTAATTGATCCACCATTGTCAGTCTCTGCGCCATATACTAAAGTATATTGGATCTAGGCCTACAAAGTGTATATTGTTCATTATTTTGAAAACATTTTTGCAAATGATCCAGAGATGTTAAAGTATCAAATTGCATGCTTGAGCTTTGTCATAAGAATTAAATTCAACTGCATGAGTCACAAATATTGAAGATTAGTGTATGAAAACTTGGTTGGATCAGTTTGTGGACTATGTCTCATTTGCACATATGCACATTATATTACATATACGCATTCGTATTACTAAACAAACTGGGTGTCATGGATGAATGACAAATTATTTCTTACTAGTCATCACCTACTGTGTCCCAATGAATAGAAAATTAATACCCTATGGCATTGTTAAATATTATCCATAGGTCACGCCTTTGTTCATAAAGAAATACGTAATGTGCACCTGTGTTATATACAACCCCCACTATGCAATGCTTTTGACAGGCCGCATGCCATGCTTGGTAGAATTATGAAACACATACCACACTCTGATATATGAAACATTTACTATTAAAGCCATACAATTTATATAACTAGTGTACTTTTAAATGTTCCTGAGAGACTTAGTTGCCTCATGTATTAAGCAGTTGGTTGTGACATCAGCCTACACGAACCATACGTTATTATGCTTCCAAATCGGCAATTATTGTGGTATAATATAATATGCCTACATCTTCCATCTGCAAAATTGTATTTTATCACATAGACCGGACAATAATTTGACATGTAACACTCATTAAACGAAGACATTTGGTTTTTTAACCAGGTAGTGTCGTACCATATAGTAGACTCAGTCATATGCCACATACATTGTATTGCTGAAAGTATTGCTACCTAGCAGTGGTGGCAGAAAAATGATCGGTGCTATGTAAATCGTCTTACTTGGACATGTTCTATAATTTAAAAAATATGTTAATAAATAATGAAATTTTAATGGATTAATCATAAATTAGATAAAATCTGAAACTATTAAATGCTGTATTTGTCAATGCGTTTTTGAACTCTCAGTAAAGAACTACAGCAGTGATAGATGTGTCATGCAACACGTTAGGACAATGACTAGTATGTATATGTAATTATAATACACATCAACATGTGAGACATAGAATCGTTTTCATGGACAGCCTGCTGAATTTCTGCAAACATGCGGCTTAACACTCGAGATGGTGAATATTTTGAAATTAATAGAGGGATATAGTTTCTCATTCAATTATATGATGTTATTACCAACTATGTCATATTAGGCTGACGTCATAATCAATCACATCATGACTGGAACGATATGATCAGTCATAAACATGTAATAGGCCGTCAAGTTGTGCGAAATGTATGTCTTTACTATTTAATAAACATTTTGTGGAATAAGCTGAAACTAATTTGACAGCCAGCAACAGCACCCAGGCAAATTAGTTTCAAAACATTCAGCAGCTTACCTGTATAGAGTTTATGGATCGCTCGATCCCAGCACTGGCAAAGGGTGTGTAGAGGTTAGCTAGATATGGGCGTGGCATAGTCAAAAGTGGATTCGCCCATTACAAAAACAGTAAGACGTATTTATTTCCATGGCCCGCACACTGATATCCGTATTGCTGTCATAATAAAAGAATACACATATCTATTTCTCTGAGTTCAAATCTTATTATTGTTTTTCGGCTGATTACCCCGAAACTAGGATCCTTGTCAGCCAGAGAAAAAACAAACAGTTGCCTTAATGTGTGGCTCATTATATTCTGAGTTCACAGAATCAATGAATTAAATGACACGGATATTGACAACGTACAGGAAATCATAAATAAGTTCTGGTTGCAAATAATTGTGGGCAGCCGGTGTAGTTGTCATCGAATCTGATAATGGCTGGCATGCTAGTTCTACATCCGGTCTGTGAAAGCATACAAATCAGACACTCAAACTCATTTTACATAAAATCAATTCTATAATTCTATTGTGAAGATGCTGCTCTACACAGAAACTCTGAAAATCACTCCTTAGCCCATCAACTAGAGTAATGATCGATTGTGTATACTATATAGTTATCATAACCATACACGTAATTCTCCGAAATTTGACATTATTGCTGTCTGAATAAAGAAAAAGAACCAGTTTACTTGGTATTGTATATTATGACCGCATGTGTATTGCTTCCACACGATGGTGGTTCCTTAAGGTGGGCGACCACGCCCTTAACTAAGCACAGCATAGTTACCACAGTATGTAGATTTACTGGTCTTAAATGACTTGCCTTAGCGGATACCGTGTCCTTAGTAAATGTGTTTTGATCACCAGAAAGCGTTTGCGATTGACAAGGCTTATACTACTTGTAATACTCGTCATACTTGTAAGATAAAACCGAACACATCTAGCTTGATTGTGTATGTAGCTATTACCACGATAATTTAATCCTTGATAAGCAAAGCGTGTGTGGACGTTAGATAGAGATGGGTGATGCATAGCTAAGTCGAGATTCATTCATTACAAAAACGCTAAGATGTATTTATTTCATGGCTCGCCTAAGGATGCCCTGTATGTTAGAATACAGGAATACACAGATGAGTTTCTCTGAGTCCTATTAATTTTTCGAAACACGGATCGTTACCAGCCAGAGAAAAACTAATCAGTTGCCTATTGTGCGGCACTTTATATTCTGAGTGCAGCGAATGAATTGCATGGCACGATTACAAACAGCATACATACGATCACAAATAAGTGCTGCTGGCAAAAACCTGTGTCCTACTACCCGGTTCTGAGAATGACTGTCATGGTAGGTCTACATCAAATTTGTGAATAGATCAGAGGCATACCAATACTGACACTTAATCCCATCTTACATTAAATCTATTGGTTAATTGAACTGTGAACAAGCCGCTGAACGCCGAATCTGCCAAAGCCCATAAATCAGGCTTGATTGGTCATCCAGTACTGATAAGCACAACGCGCATTCGGACTGTATTGCCGTCTGAAAAAGAGAAAAGGACACAGTACACTTATCATTGTCTATAGTGGCCACATGTTTTGGGCCAACAAGATGGTTGCCGTAAGACCGCATCCTTAACTAACCTCATTATAATCGTCACAATATTTAGATTTTATGTCAAAAAACTTGTATTAAGTGATACAGTATTTTTAGTAAATGCATTTTGATGAGACAAAAAGTGATTTGTATTGACACGGTTTTGCTGTAGTACTTGGGAGATAAGACCAAATGCATCTACCTGGATTATGTGTCTAGCTATAATGGCGATACCTTCGTCCGTTTAGGACGAATCCTGCCAAAACGTCCTCTAACTTGGTCTTCATAAACATCCATGCATGGGCCAAGAGAATACAATTTATGAATATTTACGACTAGAATGACTGGCTCGGTAACGGAGCCAGTCATTCTAGTGGTAAATTTACAAAAAATAGTCCATATTATAGGATATTAAACAAGCCGATATTTTTACTTTCTCAAACAAATTTAGCCATTAAAGTGCTAATGTAAGCTGTACTGAATAGAAAACACATACATGAGATTCTTTTATCTGGCAATAACTACCGCAATAACACAGGTTACTGGCCCAAGATTGGGTCAATACTTAGCACTATTGGCCAAGTACTCGCCCAGTAACCCTCATTATCGGGGTATTGACGGATGACTTTACTCTTTGAACATGAAAGGTTGAATTAGAAAATACTTTTAAAATTTAATAAATATCATGTTGAAAATTGTATAAGTAATTAGACTGGGAGCTATTGCTGCCTAGAAGCAACTGCTTCCAGTAAAATTGGTTACAAAATATTCACAAGATAATCGGTATAAACAAATTAACAATGCGTAATTTGTTTTCACTGGCGATTATTGATAATTGAAAGAGCCCATCTTGACTTTCCATTTGCACATTAAAGCATGTAGTGTTCGATGTACAACATACGTATAGAATGTTTTATTTAGGAGGGCGAAGAGAATATTTAGTAAGTAATAAACAAAATATATGTATGATTTGCAGAAAAAACATGCGTGTGTGTGCATATATGTGGTGTGGTGGCTTGACTTATTGACTCTACTTTCAGAACGCATTATTTCTTGATCACAACATGCATGTACGTAGATAGACACATAAACACGAGCACTTCCACGCATAGAAGGTACTCGATTTACTGGGCGAATTATTATTTTACTTCATACGTTCCAAGGTAAATCTGGCAAACAATTGCAAAGTCTAATTACAATGGCTTCTGTTAAACAGCCTCGGAGAAAACTGCGACCAAATTGGGAACTCGCCTCAAACGTTGTCCTTTCTGCCTCACTGTAGAATCGATGACGATATTAATTGCTTCACCAATTTATGTCTATGAGCCATAACTGATATACATTTCTAAATGTTTATATAGTGTTGAGTGCTTCCTATAAAACACTGTTTCTGGCAAATTATAAATTATTGAGTATCTAATAGTATGCTTGACTTTTGACATCTGCATTACAATGAATCAGTCACATTTCAAATATCAAAGATCAACTCAAACTGTTGGGAACTGTTGGTGGACTATGGCGTATTTAGATCTTTGAGCAATGGGGGAAACGAGTTTAAGCTATTCCCCGCCAATATCTAGCTATGCTCCAACCACGCTTTGCCAGTATTGGGATCAATCACCCTCTGAATCTCAATTTCCAGAAAACTATACAGGTAAGCTATTGTATATTTTGAAACTAATTTGAATTGGTGCTGTTGCTACGATAAGCTGCAACCGCACCACGTCAAATTCGGCTCAAAATCATCAACAGAATGTTTATTAAATAGTAAAGACCCACATTTAGTAGAACGTGCCGGACTATTAAGCGTTTAAGACGGACTAACTCGAGTCTATGACGTCATATGAGTGACTGAGAAACTGGATTCATCAATTGGTTTGCAACCTTGACATCAATACTGAAACGAAAACAGTAGTGCTACACTAACTGGGTATCACTTATAAGGTTGCTGTGTACCGACAAAATGTGAAAGACATCTCATGTCATTGTAAAATATGACACATATGACGTTTTGAAAATGAAATGCATGCAATGCACCTGTGACATAGAAAACACCATCAATGCAATGCTTTACCTGGAACGCATACCATACTGCGCAGAAGTATGAATCACATATCACACTAGAATGGAATAGGAAACACATCAAATATGAAGCATGCACAATGCCATTATCCAATGCGAAATGGGTATGTTATGGAACTGAAACTAATTTAACTGAGCGCTGTTGCTACCATAACAGATTACGTGGATACTTTTCTGGAAATTGATAGGCAGGCCGTTCAGGAATCGATCGATCCCAAAGCATCGAAGGGTTGGTGGAGCTTAGCTAGATATGCGCGGGGCATAGTTAAAACTGGATTCCTCCATTATCCTATATGCAAGCAAATTCTGACTTTGGCTGAGGAAATTCAGCTAACATAGGACGAGACCAAAAAACAACAGCTTGTAATCACGCCCACAGGTGTAATTTAATGATAAGTTGATGGAGTCAGTGGCCGAATTAATGCAATGTCAGATGAACTTGAGGAGAAATTCCAGATGTGCCCTATAAGAGCTGTCGAGACGGTAATTGGAAAATAGTGTTTCTAAACACAATAAAATATGAACTTCTTTGAACAGGGGGAAAACAGGGCTCATTGATTGATTTATTTAGCTCTCCCCTTTGTCATGGTTACATACCCCTTGATTTATGAATTCGTACGCGTAAATGAGAGTTTGTCATCGCTATAACTGTATTTAAAGGTGCATATTCACACCAGAATGATTGAAAATAAAATTGTTAAAATTGCATACTTCTATAAGCTTAAAGTATGTGCCTATGTGTAATGAAACGAAATAAATCTTAACATATGATGATTCCATTTCATCTAAATTAATAATTTTTTAAGTTGCGAAATTGAAATAGAGGCTCGTTTCATTACATATAGGCTCACGGTTTAAGCCTCTAAAAGTGTATAATTTAAACAATTTTATTTTTAGAAATTTCACTGTGACTATGCACCATTAATAGTAACCCCCCTCCCCCTTCCCCCCCCCCCACACACACACCACCTCCCCTACACCCCCCCCCCCCTCCCCCACCAGCCCACCCCCACCCCACGCCGGCATGTGGGTTATCAATATGCAGATGTGTTTCTATACGTCCAATTCGTATCGCAATTTCTTGGGTGATTACCCCGAAAGCAGGAGCTTTGTAATCCTTAGCCAAACTATTCATTTGCACATCGCGTGGATGTTTACATTCTGAATTCATCGAATGAATTACACAACACGCGAACATAAACGACTGCTGCTTGCAAAGACAGGTGTCCAGTTCTCGTAAGGACTCACATGTCAGTTCTGCCGCCCCGGATTTGTAGCCAGCCAGTGAATACATTACACGCTTACAAATAATGCACATTTCTCTCTTGAAGAAGCAGTTCTGTGCATTTGATCGTATTGTTGTCCATATAATGAAAAAATAAACAGTACAATTAACGTTGTCTCTAGCGATAACATCTTTGCGTGGACAAGATGGTGAGTCTTTAAAACCGGTTACCAGAAGCACAGCTCTCTTGCAAAACAACAGTCGTGTGGCCCCAAGGCATTTACTATAGCAAATGGTCCATTGGAAGGGCTGCGTATGCTTACTGGCTACTATTTGATGAGTCAGAACGTGGTGGTATTAAAGTTGCATTACCTCCGATGTGTGTCAACAGACAAATGTCGATTACCGAATCGTTGAACCACACCATTAACTCCATTATTCTCTATGGGCACACGCAGACATCACATGCCACATGCGATCCCACCACAGGAAGCACCACATTTTGTTCTATTAATTATTTCCGCCAGCCATTACATACATTTCATATTTATCTTTCTGTTCCAGGACGGCTCGCTATGTCTAGTCCATCACGACCAGCAAGGACATCTCTTAATTAGCGGCAGCTGACATTTATATTACATTTATATTTTGATAAGTCTCGGAAATAAAAGACCGAAAATATATGGGCTCGATTCAGAGACGGTTGTCTTAAATAGCCAGCATCTAGTATACAGAGGACTCTGGCGGTCTTCAACTTTCGACCCAAATATTTGATCAATCGCACATCACGCGGCGTACATCGAAACATGAGGAGCTGGATTGACAATGGTAGGAAATGATGCATTCATTCAAAGTCAGCTTCATATGAGAAGAGGCCAGGCATAAGCTGCACCTATACATTTTCCATAATTCTGTCAAAGCAAAAGGGCATAGTCCTCTTGACCACACGTCTAGAGTGTTGCTACATAAACATTGCCGTAATGCTATTGTGCATAACTCTACTGTCTTGCTACAACGAAATGACGTACTGCTATTGTCTATGGTTCTAGAATCGTATTATACCAAGATCGCTTAATATTGTTAACAAAGCGTCGAGATTCGTGCCAGAGCAAAATGATATAGACCCTAATTCTTGACTTCCATCTGTCACTCACGCAGATAACGTCATATTCAATTACGTCACATTTAGCCTGTGGTCACAATCAAAAGAGTCAATGAATGACGTATCTAACTCCGCCATGAACACCTAATAGTCAGTCAAGTGTACGAATTGTATGTCCTTACAATTTAGTAACCATTATTTTTAATATTTTGAAACAAATCAGACCGGGTGCTGTTGCCGCCACAGGCATTTTTTCAAATCAATTTGACTCAGCGTTGTCGCTTCCATAGGCAGCGTCAAGTCATATTGGTTTCAAAATATGCAACAGTTTACCAGTATAGTTGCCCTGTCATTGGGATTCTGGGAATTCGGTATTCTATCGATCTAAATACGGACACAACGTGGGCGGAGCTTGGCTGAGAATGGGCGGGGCAAAGCCAAAGGGGGATTAATCCATTCGCGACTCGCGTTAGCATCAGATTACGTAATACTGTTTATCAACCATATTTCTAGCATAGTATTGGCCGTACATTTACAAGCATTTTACATCAAAATGGTCTAACTTCTGTTAGTCAGAATGTCTCTGGACACAGTGACGGCATTGCGTTTCATTTAAGCCCTTGTACCTAATTTATTTTGGCAACTACCCACCAGAACAATAAAACTAAGATTGAATTTAAACTATTTACCGTGGTTTCCGTTGAAAGCATGTTGATTACGTGCAACTTGTTCTGCTTTTAAAAGTATATATAGTGATAGATCTACAACTAATGTTTGTAATTTATACATAAGATAAGATAAGATAAGATAAGAATCTTTATTTATCGAGGGTAAATCTTCAGAGCAATGCCCTGATCTCCCAGAAGCCCTCGCCAAATAACTATATGAACTAATTAGAATTATATTTACAAAATTTACAAATCATGCACAAAATATATACAAAACTATACATAATTGTTGCAATGAAAACCTATTTTCAACCATTTCAATATCAAATATCAAATGGCGGAAAGACGACAATAATAAGTATGTATTTGTAATTCTATGCTAATGTAATAAACATGCTGTTGAGTATTTTGAAACTAATTTGACTGGGTGTCGTTTCTGCCTTAGGCAGATACAGCACTCAGACAAACTAGCTTCAAAATATCCAATAGTTTATTTAGTTTTCTATAAAATGATATCCAAAATCTTCGGAGATCGACCGATTCCAACACGAATGATGAGTAGGTGGAGCTTCGATAGAGATGGGCGGGGCATAGATAAACCCGGAGAAGTCCGTTAGTTTCTGGAGATTAATGAACACTGGGGCCCAGATATACATCTCATATATGATTTAATATGTTTACATAGCTTAAACAGAAATATGTTCATAAAATTTTGACATTGCTATAAGAAATGTTGAATATTGAATATGTTGAACGTAATTGGATTGGAAGACATTGCTATAAGAAATGTTGAATATTGAATATGTTGAACGTAATTGGATTGGAAGACATTGCTGACTTAGGCAGCAATGTCTTCAAATTCAATTGTGTTCAAAATATCCACCAATACGTTTTATCTCGTTTCTGAAACCGGTCACGTTTTTTCTGAACTGTAGCGTGCAAATCTACATATGAAATAGCTTTACCTTATTTCGGGGGACTGGATAATGCGATCGGCTGATGTATTTATAGATTGCAAATCTGTCATGGCATTCACTAATCATACGACTATAGCCCCACATACACACTACAGTTGGAGCCTGAGCGAATAAAGATAATTTAACATTTATAAGAGCGGTCAATTTCTTGCTATGTACCGCACACTTCTCTAGTCAAGACAAGGTTTTTATACTTTGAACCGTGACTTCCCAGATTTACACTGTTACGGTAATTGTGTGAGATGTTGAACAAATTGAAATCAATTTAACTGTTTGTTGTTGCTGCCTATTGCATACTTCACGTTCGATTGGTTAACTATAGTTAACTATAGTTGATTAGTTTATAGCCGAACTTGCCATAGTTAACCAGCTAGTTAGTAATAGTTGGCCAGTGTCCGGTCCGTCGCAAATGGTTGATGTGAAATTTCAAAATGGCGGATAATCTTCATTTGCTACGGGTAAATGTAGATAAACATGTAAATATTTCACTGACTAACTGAGCCTTGGCATATATCACGCCCCAGGGTGTATATTCACTTCCCACTTCCATTCAAATGGAGACTGTTTGGCGGACAAAAAATATCAATTTTCGTGCTCAGTAAAATAGCCAATTCTGTTGCTATGGAAATGGTTAAGTGATACTGGTAGGCGACTCTAAATTGTCACAACGGTAATTCAATAGGGGGGGGGGGAGGTATTCTGGTACTAACTAAAATCATCCAGCGTTCGTTCGGTCATAGCTATGCCCATGTTCTGTAAACAAACTAACTATCGAGTCTCCTAACAATACGACGACTGAGTTATATTGCCCAAGATAATGGAGTCGTGTTCCATAGTTAAGACACATCTGTCTTTTCTTGGGTTGCTTCATCGTCTAACAACACGATAACATAGCCTCTTCTCAACGCCCTTTCACTGATGAATTCCCCATATCTTATTTGCAAGGCAAACATGCTAGATAACTGTTGGATATTTTGAAGTTAATTTGACTGGAAACTATTGCTGTAATGGCTTCCTAAGGCAACAATGGCTTCCAGTCAAATTAATTTCAAAATAGTCAACAGACCAAATGTTATGTTGTAAAAAATTCTGCAGTGTAAGCCGCACTTGAGCCCTCAGTAGCCCAGCCACTGTTGTTCAGGGCATCATCACGTCACATCTAACGAGGAAGACATATCTTGGTAAGCAGCGTACCAAACACGATAATGATTCATTATTTGGAGAACAAATTGAATGCTTTTTTTCCTGACGGACTGAGTGGACGGATGGGTGCGGGTGGGTGGATGGATGAGGCCAAGCTTACCCGTCAATGTCATCAGCCTGTTAACGCACGATAACGGTTGTTAGGTTAATAACGTATTGAACACATGCTTGTCTAATGCTAGTGTCATAGTGATATGATACAGTCTAGTACCTATTTAATGCAGTTCTGCCACAACCCTATTTTACCCATATTAGTATGATGTTTGATTTTCTGAACGATTTAATTAATTTTTGAAAAAATGTTACAACTTGTAAAATGTATAGATATGCCTACATTCCACATTGTGGATGCATCATTATCTATCCATGTCCCGCCCATTTCTCGCTAAGCCTCAACCAATGTGTATCAGTGTTTGAATCGATTTTAACGAGTTGAAATCTGAATTCTTAGAACCCCAATTTAATTGTAAATATACAAGTAAGCTGGTGAAGTTTCTGAAACTAACAGCTTCCTGTCAAATTAATGTTAAACTTCCACAGAATTTGTATTGAATTGTAAATCCATCAAAGACATACAATCGGTACACAATAGCGATGGATACTTCCATTCTCTGATCAGCGAATTATTGCACGTGACGTCAGCTAACATATGACGTATTCGATTAGGATGTAATTTGTTTTGCGACAGATCAGATACCTCTATTCCACGTCGTTTGACTAGAAATTCATTCCATCCATACTTCGCTGAATCGTTCCCAGAAAAAATTTGTAAGTAATTATCAAGAAGGTTGATTGTGTTTTTGTGAAGAGACATAAGCGCTTCATTCGATTCGAAATAGCGTTGAAGGCGTGATCACATGTGCTAACATCGCATCAATACCTGTCTCCATAATAATGGATAAATCCAGCTTAGCTATGCCTCGCCCATCTTTACCTACCCACAGTTCACCCACGGTTCGCCCATGTTCGATCGATCGATACATCCACTCTTTGAATCTCAATTTCCAGAAAAATATACAGGTAAGCTGTGAAGAATTTTGAAACTAGCTTGATCTGGTGCTGATGCTGCATATAACAGCAACAATGCAAAGTCAAATTAGTTTTACAATCTTCAACAGCATGCTTATTAACTAGAAAAGACAAACAACACTTAGTCCGTCATCAATTAAGCATTCATTACGAACTTAACTACGTCGTTCATGACGTAATTATTTATGACGTCATCTTACATGTCATGCAATCGATTATGACTGTGATGGATGGATAAACGTGACTCGTACATTGACTAAGTCACCCACCAACATCGCCTAGTCATTAGCAAGATAGTACCATTCGTTCCTAGCTATATTCATTCCATTTAGCTACGACCACTCGTTACGTGTGTTGGAATCGATTTGAAACTTGAAACATGAATTCACAGAATCAAGATTTCGAGGTAACTATATATAGAGAGGTAAGACGTTGAATATAGTGACACTAACTTGAACGTGAGCTGTTGATACAGAATGTTTATTAAACTGCAAATTCACAAAGGCGTATAATTCCCACATGTTCATGATCGACTTTCTCAATTTCGTACCGGAATTAGGTCACATTGATTATGGCGTCATATACATGAGTGACATGTCTGATCCCTTTTTTTAAGTCAACACTGCTTATGAAAGAAAAGAAACGTATTTGTCATGCAAAACATCACTATATATCTTTGATTAGATGCCTACCGGCAGTGGTAGAAATGTGGGTGGAGAAAGAATGGAACGAGGAGGTGGGATGGGTTGAGATATTGGCTTGATTGGGGATGGCCGTGAAACCAAACATACAGTGTCACATATACATCAATGATTTAGAATGAATCCTTTAGGCAATGCACACAGCTCATATATTTCAAACGGAAGATAAATATAATAAAATATGCTATCAAACGATAAAGGGCATAGATGAAAAGTTAATGACAGAATGAAATCCAATTAACTGTCTGGCAGCTAGAAAACGTAGACAGATAATTTGAAGAGGCAATAACGATGGAGATACTGAGTATTGTTGAAAACAATTTGACTGAAATAGCATAGTCACAAACAACCTTCAGTCATATTGTGTTCACGACATTCAGCAGGTGGAGAGTTATGTTTCCTGGAAAGGTGTTCTGTAAAAATTCAGCATTTAGACAGTTAAATTATTTATCGGCGAGATCATAACGAGTACTTCAATTCCAGACTAAGTATACTTGATAGCACTGAGATATATTTTTAACGTACACGAGAACATAAATAACTGATAGTTTACTAAATCCATTCCATAATAACGTATACTGCTGGGTGGGTACTGGACCAACACCGCAATTGGGCCTTATCATGACCAACATCCATATACTGCAACCAGTCCATGAGCACATATGTGGCATCCACAGGCACACACTATTTTTACATCACATCGATGTTGTTAATTAAATTATGAAGAAGGAGCTCGACGACGAAACTGTCAAATACACTCGTGTTCCCATCAACCAGACTATTGATCTATCGTGCAGTTCTCGTAACCATATAGGAGATTCAGGGAAATTGGACTATATTGCTGTCCAAAAAAAGAAAAACAAACAGTATCGTTAAAACTCTTTATAAAGAAGACGTTATTTTTCGGGTAAACAGGACGGCGGTTCTTTAAGATTTCTGATCGTCAGTTTTGATCTAACATTTTTGGAGCAAGCATCATGCCAGAATTTATCATACCGGAACTTTCACAACGTTTACGTCAACGTGTGTAGTACATCACGGTTTGACACACAAAACTCGGCAAGCTCGGTTTCAAAGCCACCATATAGCCAAGCCGCTGCATATTTGAAAACAACGTCTTCCAGTCAAATTCAATACAAAATAATCAGCAAAAAATATTCTTATCATGCACATTCTTTTTCTTATGTTGACGTTACATTAGACTAATTTCGGTGTTTCGGATACAATATCTGCCTGAGTGCCTTACATTCGCATAGTTTGAGCACTCCGTACCGAATTCCGTAGGCTAATTTCGCGTATTTCGAGAGATCGGGACGACTCTGGCACTGTCAGACAATTTGGCGCCAATCGAACATTAAATAAGCTAAAGTCCGATCAAACGGGGCAGGTGATTCGGTTCGCTCTCAGGCAATAAAGCAAGAACTTTGCATCACGGGATGCGTGTATGTATGACTATTGTATTCTGCGTCTGTAGTAGTAGAAGCATCCTACAGCTACACTCAGTCTTTCTTCGCTGTTGCCCACCGTGTCTTCTCCTCTGCCAAAATCTGTAGCTTCCCCATGTCCATCTTGATTTGAGTGTACCGAGTCCTGCTTTCTTGAGGTCACCTCGTAGCACGCTTACCATTAGTTTTACAATTGTGTCATGCTCTGGCTTTCTATTTGCTGGTTTCCAGTAGGAAGAATTCAAGGCTCTCTGTGGTTGTGTGGCCTCTGGCATCCTTAACACATGGTCAAACATGGACAATTTTGCTGGGCGACTATTGCAGACAGTGGCGATGTATTACAAATTAATGCTTTGTAGATGGTTGGAGTGGATGGACACCATAATGGGATAGGATGACAAAATGTCGAAACTCGGAAACATGGATATTCCTCGACCAAATGGTTTCCTGAGTTGTATAGCTTGAATCTTCACAAATCGCATTCCTTTCCCCAATAATTCTTGGAATAAATGCGTCGCTATTTTCATTAAAAATATCAAAAATTCTTTTGTATCATAGTCCTACAGTTCCTTCACCAGGGCATAAGAACAACCCCCAGCCACCCCACCCCACGCCCCCACCCCCCCCCCCCCCACATTGAGGCTTTGTAATCAAACCGTTCCTCGCGAATTCATAAAAATCCTCTCGCTACCGTGCCTCACCATTCACACCCAACAAAAGGCAGCTCCACACAGCAATAACTTAAGTTACCTGACAATATCGCTGGATATCTTATGATATACCCCAGGGTAGGTGCATTCTTGGAAAGAACCATATTTCTTTTTCTGGCAAAATGAGTTTAATATAATCTCCAGACCATCACTAAACCATGCTTTGAAATTACCGATTCTGAGGACGTTCAGCACGACCAGTTGGGAAATGTACCTACATTCGACCTTGGCATAAGTTCGAGGTTGAAAGTTAATACCAATATATCTCTGAGACAGCTTGTGATTGATGACGCACTTATTTAAAATTATTTTGATCGAGTCTGGCAACACTAGCTTTCGCAGTTGTTTTCACTGGTAACCTTTTTCAAAATATCTCAGGGCTATCCATCATTGTTAACCTGGAATTGACGTACTCGCTATGGTCTCGCGGATAAATGGGTTAACTGTCTGACTGCTGAATTTTCACAGGCAACATTTCCTAAGGGGGTGGGGCTGACCTCTCCACATGTTGAATATCTTGAAAACAATTTGACTGAACAACGTTGGCGGTTATGCCACCAACAACCTTCAGTTAAATTGTTTCCAAAATATTCAGCATTTCCAGCATTAATGCCTCTTCAAATTATTGGTCTTCGTTTTCTAGCTGTCAGACGGTTAATTTGATTTCAAGGACGAGTGGATTAAAAATCATCGTTGCATGTGTAACTCTGTATGTGTGGTTTCGTCGTAACCCAACCTCATCCAACCACCACCACCACCCCAACCCAACTCCATCTTCCAAGCTCCTCATTCCATCTCCACTCACATTTCCACTAATGCCTGTAGGCATCTACTCAAAGATAATCAGAGTGTAACATTTGTATGACAAATGCGTTTCTTTTTTCCATAAACATGGTTGATTTCAATGAAGAGATCAAATCTGTCACTCAAGTGTACGTCATGAAATGGAAAGAGTCCGTTACGGAATTGCATGCCTTTGTCAATGTGCAGTTTAATAAACATCCTGTAGCAAGAGCTCCCAGTCAAATTAGTTTCAAAATAGTCAACGGCTTAACTCTATATATAGTTACCATGAAATTTTGATTCTGAGAATTCAGCATTCAAAGTTTCAAATTGATTCCAACATACGTATCAAGTCGGCGGAGCTAGAAATGAATGAACATAGCTAGGAATGAATCACACTATCTAGCTAATGACTAGTTGAGGGTGGGTGGGTGCTGACTTAGTCAATGGAGGATTCCAGTTTATCCACCCATCACATGGCGTCATAATCAACGACGTGGCATGTAGGCCGACGTCATAATCATTTACGTCATGAATGACGTAGGTAGGTTAATAACGAAAGCGTAATTGATGATAGACTACACGTTGTTGTGATTACTATTTAATAAACATTCTTTTGAATATTTTGAAACTAATTTGACTGAGCCGTTGTTGCCATATGCTTACAGTTCCCCTGTATAGTTTTCTGGAAATGGATAGTGAGAAATAAATCAGAAAAGCATCCAGATGTTACTAAGATGCGGTATTATAGTGTGGGGCAGCATCGGGGGATCCAGGTTATTGGCCAACTATATAATCAACTACGTAACATATAGGCTGATGTCACAATCCAGTGTCACAATACACAGCCATAATCGACAGAAATACTCCGTCTTTAACATTAAATAATCCGTGCATATGCAATAGTGGACCTTTCCATTTTTAGTTATGGCCCGCCCATCACTAGCTAAGCTCCACCCACACCTCGCCCTGTTTGGATTGATCGATCCCAGAATGCCCTAGCTATCAATTTCCTGAAAACTATACAGGGAAGCTGTTGAATATTTTGAAACTAATTTGACTAGGTGCTGTTGCTGCCTATGGCAGCAACAGCGCCTAGTCAAATTAGTTTCAAAATATTAAACAGAATATTTATTAAATAGTAAAAGCAAACAATTTGTAAAACAAGGCATAGACCGTCTTCAAACATGCGTTCGTGACGTACTTATCGACATCATTCATGACGTCATCCATTTTGATGGCATTCTACACACCGCGTAGATGATTATGACGCCATATGATGGGTACATACTCTGGAAAGGTGAATTGCATGGCTTTTCTATTTATTAAAGATGATGTTGCATACTTTGAAACCACGTGCAGCAACAGTGCCGAGTCAAATTAGTCCCAAAATATTTTAGCTGTATAGTTTTCTGGAAATTGCGATTCAGAGAGTGCATGGGGTCGATTTACACCAGCACTGGCAAAGCTAACAGTGGAGTCCTTCGTTGCATTAAATGAGCACTCTACTGCATCATATCTCTATGAAACCAGCATTTGAAAAGTATGTGTTCAATATGTTATTAACCTTACAACCGTTATCGTATGTTACCAGGCTGATGGCATTGACACGTACGCTTAAACTCAACCATCCACCCACCCGCACCCATCCGTCCACTTAGTCCGTTAGGAAATAGGAATCAATTTGCTCGACAAGTAATGAATCAGTATCGTGTTTGGCAAGCTGCTAACCAATAGAGTTCTTCCTTGTTAGACGTGACGATGTCCTAGTCAACTTTGTCTGGGTTATTGAGGGTTTATGTGACTATTGCCATGCAAAACATAGCGACAGTACAGCTCAGATATAACATGTTCCCAAAAATCAGTATAAAACCGACCGTTGCATATATTGGTCTCAATTTAAATGGAAGCCCTTGCTGTAAATTGAGTTCAAAATATCCAACAAGCCATTTTACCGTGTTCGGAATTGTACTAACTAACATGTTTCCGTTTTTATTTGAAAACATATGAACTTATTTTCTGATCTGTGGCCATCCGTGTCGTTTTCTCCTTCCCGCTGCAGTAACGTAGCCCAGAATTTTTAGCGGGGGCTGGTAACTGCTATACGTTGGTGTGTCTGTCTGTCGAACATTGTGCCACATTTTTGGCATTTTTGACAAAGCTACCTAAATCGTAACTATATTGTAACTGTCTCGTAACCATATCGCGTTCGCGCCTGTACCTGTTTGGTGGCGCGCAATATATGATAGTCCAAGTGTGTGCTGGCCCCGACATGCCCCTATAACATATATTTTGATAGACTGACGGGCCGGGATAGGCCCGCCAAACTATCAAAATCTCTGTCATATGACCGGTTCAGGATCAGAGCAGACTCGAACCGATTGCATCAAATGAAGATTCGGTGAGGGTGGATGTCAAGGGGATGATGGCATGGGAGCGGGTCTTACCCAAAAATGTTTTCCAATTAAATGCTTTGAGTAGAGATTTTCTGCATTCCATTCAGGAAACGAAGAGGAGAGGCGTGTTTTTCGCTACAACCACCCTATTATTAGGATTATCCCATTTTGATGTGAAGAAGAAGTTATTGGTTTGATTGGCGTCAATCGAGTTCCTGATTCCAGGTCCCATTTACGCTTTACCTAGGCTCGTTTTATTTCACACTATTATTGATAACTTCCCGAGTTTTACACTCGTACCTATTTATACTCATGGGTGGAGAGAGACAACGACGTTCGAAGACCATTGCCTTTCTTTCCAACGAGTGCACGTCCGCTACCTAAACGCCTGATAGTCGATCAGGACTTGAACCCCACCTTGCGGATTACCGATTGATCACGCTAACAACATGGCCAATCATCTCCCCACGACGCGCTAGACGTATGGTCAAGGGATTATGCCATTTTGCTGTAACAGAATTAGGGAAAATATATGGGTGCAGCTTTCCCCTGCTCCCTTCTCTTAGATACCTGGCTTTAAATTAATGCATCATTTCCTTCCATGGTACAATTCGGCTCCCCATCCTCTGATGACACGGATGGATGTAACCTGAGTGATGGGCTATTGCGCAAATGTTTTGATCGAAAGATGGAGACGATGTGGTGTCAGATCGCCTGGAGTCAGTTCGCCAGAAGACAGGGTCATATCCATACCAGACGCTGGCAGAGAGCTAAGACCACCTTTTCTGGCTCAAGACAATATACGTTCGGTCTTTCATTTCCGAGACTGTATTAAATTATAAAGATATAAATTTTGGCTAACGTTAAGGAATGTTTTTGCAGGTCGTGATGAACTAGGAAGAGCGAGCCGCCCTCGGAGAGAAATATAAGTATGCAATTTATGTAATGACTGACTCGAATATGTAATAGAACAGAATGTAGTGCTCTTGTGGCTGAATCTTATGATGAATAACGCGCGCGTGCGTGCGCGTGTGTGCGTGTGCGTGTGCGTGTGCGTGTGCGTGTGCGTGTGCGTGTGCACGTGCGCGTGCGCGTGTGCGCGTGTGCGTATGCGTATGCGTATGCGTGTGCGTGCGCGTGCGCGTGTGCGTGTGTTTAGGTGTGTGTAGGTGTGTTTGTGTGTGTGTGTGTGCGTGCGTGCGTGCGTACGTGCGTGAGTGCGTGTGTGCACGCGCGCGCGCGTGTGTGTGTGGTATGCGCGCGCGTGTGCGTGTCTGTGTGTCTGTGTTTGTGAGTGGCGTACATGATGAGAAAATACCTTGCACTGCATATATAGGCTATCAGAAATTGAATTACGATATAATGTTGCTTTGTGGCTCTGTTCACTTAATACCGTTTAAAAAGAGTCAAGTTTAAATGGCATAGTCTTGAAATATAATGGGTATTTTAATCACGTTGTTGTTTAAAGTGTTTGTTTAATAGCGGGAAAAGACTTGCCCATATCTGGCAATCTGAAGACGTCTCGGTATGGTAGCAATGCACATTGGCAGAGCATGTTAACCGAACTAAGCTCAACCAACAAACCCATCCTAACAATGTGTATTGCCTTTTCACATTGGCTATCATCAAGCTAGATCATTGATCTCTGTTGATTCAGGAAAGGCTTCTCCAATAAGATAAACTTTCTTAAGGCATTTATTTAAGTGTCACTTCATATGATGTTAGACATGTGGCAACACGCATATATACATAATTAGCTCGTAGACGCCACATCCAGAGTAATCACTGGAGTGGAAGACTTCCAAGACTAATGTCTGCTTTGCTGGTCGCACTTAGAAGATATTTTGTACTTGATATATTTTCCACGCCGAGCACCATCGATTCGCAATGTCTTCAAGTACTACTTGGCACAATACGAGTTAAAGGTCCACATTCACACCAGTATGTAAGGAAAGACGGCACACTTCAATATAACAAGGAAAACAAATCTTAACATATGATGATTTCTGGCTGTATACAATATTGGAATCATTCATTTCAGTTCAGCTAAAATGCGTGCGTATCCATAATTCAATTTCAGAACCGCGCGAAGTTTATTAATTTAAAATAACATAACTATTAATTTTAAATAACAGTTTAATGGTCTGAAATGCAGGAAATTTCAATTTCCCTTTCTCCGAGATCTAACAATACTCACCACTCTGTTACTTTCTGATACACAGCTGGCCTTGACAGCTGGCTCTAGGACTATAGCCTTAGAAAGATTTACCGACTCCTTGGAACCGGGTACCCGGCTCCCAACCGCCGAGTACCCGTCTACCATAGAGCTCATATTGTTTGCATAGCCACCAAACAAGAGAAAACCATGGCTTGCCTCCGTGGGGCTGGGAGGCTGGGTCCCGTAACAGAATGGTGAGTATTGTTAGATCTCGGAGAAAGGGAAATTGACATTTCCTGCATTCTCCTTCGATCAATACCCACCATTCTGTTACTTTCTGATATACACCAGATTTGTTCAGTAACCTGGTGGGAAGGGGCAAGCCATAAATGCTACTTTTGCCCCTTGGAGAAAGATTTTAGACTTAACAACTTGACTAACGGAGACCTAAAAGGACCGTCAAGTTATCGAAACCGAATCACATTCGCGTCACTGCCACCCCCCCCCCCCACCCTTTTTTCTCCTAAGAAAAGGGAGAGAACTCACGAACATGTATCTCGCCTGAAACACAAATATGCCAAGAGGGTTAACTGCTCCTTGCATATCCACATGTATTAGCCTGGGAATGAGCATGAATATATAAGATGAATGAACATGATATATAGACATAATACAAAAAACTCTCACTAATGAATTACCTTATGATAACTGGACTTCAGACGTACAGCCTCCAACCATTCACTGGTCCGGCCATCAGTGACACAATCTGGTTGTCATCCTCACGCTCGACCATGCCTGCTTTAGGTTCTTTTCTAACCGAAGTGAAAAAAGGGTGAAGAGCAGTGTGGCCACTTAACTATCGTCTCAAAACAGCTAAAGCGAGTGGATTGGCTGAGTCTGACACATCCCTCATATAGTAATCCGTAAATGAGGACTCACAGTGCCATTGTGCAACGGCCATGATGTCCTCTAACGGAACACCATTGTAAAGGGCGGTCGAGGCGGCTATTCCTCGAACATCGTGTTTCCTTACGCCTTGCACCTGGTGCCCAGTCGCCATCTCATGAGTAGTCTGAATGCATTCGACTACCCAACGAGAGATAGTATCCATGGATGCGGCGCCATAAGGCCTCTTATGACAGATCCATAGATGCCTATCGATCGACCGTAACGAGTCAGTCCGTTTCTTGTACTTAGTCAAAGCACGGACCGGGCACCAGACACTGGCATCACGATCAAACCTAGGTAACCTCGGTATTATGATCTGTTTGCCGGGATATCTCAAAGATTGATTCATTGACATAAACTCTGCTCTTGGCAGAAGACGCAGACCCTCTTCAGAGACAATAAATCGGTCCCTCTCTGCCGAAAGCACATGGATCTCACTGCGCCTTCTAGCTGAGGAAGCTGCCAATAGAAAAACCGCCTTTAGAGTCAAATGCTTTAGACTAGCCGAACGCAACGGTTCGAAAGGGTGCATGGCCAGTACATTAAGCACTAAAGATAGACTCCAGGCTGGAATGACTACCGGTTGTCTCGGTCGGAGATTGCTCATTCCCTTCACCATCACATTTAACTGGGCCACCTCTGAACTATCCCTGTTGGCTAGACAAGGGATAACTGATGCCAAAGCTGACTTGTATCCAGCAATTGTGACGGGAGCTAGTCCTGAAAAGAACAGCTCACAGAGAAAGTCTGCTATTTGCTGAATAGTGGATTGAAAGGTATCAATACCCGTTTCTTCACACCAGTCTGCAAATCTGTTAACCTTGTTGTTATATGACTTGAAGGTTGACCTCCTTCTCGCAGCCGCGATGAAATCAGCAGCTTGTCGAGAAAAGCCTTCCGACGTGGAACGTTGTTTGATAACATCCACGCAGTCAATTTGAACATTTCGGGACGCTTGTGTAGGAAGCGTCCCTTGGCCTGGGAGATTATGTTCGGAATCTCGGGCAACTGCACTGGGTTTTCCACCAGCAGATCTAGCAGATCCGTGAACCACGCCCTGCTGGGCCAATACGGCGCTATTATCAGGACCAGACACGGTTCTTCCCTGATCTTCACCAATACCTTCGGCAGAAGGATGGTGGGTGGGTACGCGTAAGTGTGCATCACCATCCAGCTTATCGCCAGAGCGTCTGTATCGACGGCATTTGGATCTGGAATCGGCGAGACATAAGTGATGATTTGAGCATTTTCCTTTGTGGCGAACAAGTCCACGTTGGGTTTGCCCCAATGCTTGAAGGTCCTTCGTAGAACTGGAGGGTTGAGGGATCATTCCGTCTGCAGAATTCTCTGTCTGCGAGACAAAGCATCCGCCAGAATGTTCAATCGGCCAGGAATGTGAGCTGATTTCAAAACAACCGAGTAATTCCTGCACCATTGAATCAAGTGCCAGACTTTGATACAAAGTGTGGGTGACCTGGTCCCGCCTTGGCGATTTATGTATGATACTACCGTCGAATTGTCCGTCCGTATCAATATCACCTTGCCCCTGATCATGGGAAGAAACTCTTCCAACGCCAGTTCCACTGCCATCATTTCCAACAGATTGATATGCAGCTGACTCTCCAGGACAGTCCATGTGCCCGAGACCTGGTATTCTCCCAGGCAGGCACCCCACCCTTCCAGCGATGCATCCGTGTACACGGACAGCTGGGGGCGAGGTAGGTGCAGCGAAACCCCTACTAGGAGATTCTGACGCTGTTTCCACCATAGCAGATGCGATATTATCGGCTCCAAAACTGGCACCAGTTTTGACAGGGGTTCTGTTCTCTGTTTCCACAGAGACATCAGATACAACTGGATAGGTCTTCTCATTAGTGCAGCGAACGGGATGACCTGCTCCATGGAGACCATCATACCCAGCATCTGAAGAAACCGCCTCGCCTGAATGTGGTTTCTCACTCGAAAACTCTCGAGGATGGCTAACAGAGACACCACTCTGGGCTCTGACGGGTAAACCCTGCCCTCCTCGAGATCGAATCGCATCCGCAAATAAACGAAATGTTGAGTGGGTGTCAACTCGGATTTCTCCTTGTTGACTATCCAGCCTAGATCTGAAAGTAACTTCACAGTCAGAGCAGTATCCACGTTCGACCTGGATGCCGAGTCTGCCTTGAGCAGCCAGTCGTCTATGTAGGTGTGTAGCGCCACGTTCTCTTTTCTGAGAAACGCTGTCACCGCAAGGACCACTCTTGTGAAAACCCTCGGAGCTGTCGACAGGCCAAACGGGAGAACAGTAAACTCCCATACTTGATTCTGAAACGCAAATCTCAGAAACCTGTGCCAACTCCGGTTCATGGGAATGTGGAAATATGCATCTTTCAGATCGATCGACACACACCACATTCCCTTCCTCAATACCGCCATTACCGATCTCGGCGTTTCCATCTGGAACCGAGGCGTATGGATAAACCAATTTAATGGCCTGAGATTGAGTATGGGTCTCCATCCCCCCGTGCTCTTGGGGACAAGGAACATGTTTGAATAGAAGCCTGGGGTGTTCCCCTTTGCTGGTTCTATTGCTCCCTTCAGCAGCAAACCCGACACTTCCTTTTGCGTGGCTTCTAACTTGTCTGGCTCCCTTGGTACGGGTGTCCAGACAGGTGCCAAAGACAGATTTTGTGGCGGAAAGTCCCACCACTCCGGAATGTACGCCTGGGATAACCATCCCAGGACCAGACTGTCTGACGTCACACCTCGCCAAGCCTCGACGAAACGCATGAGCCTTCCACCCACCATAGACGCCTCGACGTCTAACGGGGTTGTCCGCCTCGCGGTCCGCGCCCCCCCCCCCTCTTAACGAGAGAGAGAGAGAACCATTTCGGTCTTGCCACGGCGGGTATAACTGGCACCGCTGTTCCTGTCGCACAGGTGCGGTCCAGGCGGATATGAAGGGAGCTCTAGTACCCTCAGGTACGATCTGCCCCCTTCTGTCCGCCCTTGGAGGACTTACCCTTACCCTTCCCCTTGCCCTTCCCGCCTCTAGGGCGGTCAGGACCAAACTTGGGGAGGGTAGGAGCCTCAACAACCTTCCTGGCTTTCTTAGCTGGCGGCGGCTGAGAAAAACCAGCTGAAGCAGAAGTCGCAGCAGGCTTAGCTTTCGCCTTGCCCTTATGCTTCTTCTGCTTCTTTGGAGGTTGTCCAGCTAGCGGTTTCCCTACAGCCCCTAGTGCGTGCGCTTGCCGCACTAGCTCTAGCTGTAGGTTGACCGCCAACCGATTCTGCGCGATACCGGCCGTATCCTCTAGGATAGCCCGTGCTTGGCCACGGAAGATGCTAGGCCCTGTGTCAGGGGCGTCCCAAGAAGACGCTCCCTGACTGCCGTAGTCGGACGCATATGGTCAATAACCATTTGCCTCCTGGATTTGGTCACACGCACCTGCACCCTTGCCAATGCATCCATAGACAGCACCAAGCCGTCATTCACGCACGAAAGCGCCACAGGTGGCACAGGGTGGCCTGCACCCGCTTCAGCCCACACCGACTGAAGGAGACGATAAGAGTGGTTGACAGCACTCATAGCTGCCCTCACACCCTCATCGCTTAGGGACATGACTTCCACTTGGTGTACCTGGGACCTGTCCACAAGTGCCGGAATGGGGCCACCCGCTCCAGCACTCTGAACCCCCAGGACCCATCAGTCATCCTCCGTGACCGACGGCACTACACCATATCTGTCGTATTCCCCCCGCGGAATACGACACCTTGCCCGCACCTCCCTGGAGGCCACAGGGAGCTGGCCCTTGGTCGCAAGTTGCTTGCTATGAATAGCATCCAACAATTCTATGAACCATGGATCCAGTCACACTGACTGGATCCGGGCCGCGGGCAAGATCCCCGTCCGAATCGATGCAACCCATGGACGGGGCGCATCCTCCTCGGCCGTGGCCGAAACCACAGACGGGTCCACCCTGGCTAGCCAAGCCAGAGCCTCGGACCAGTCTACTTCCGAGGAGGAAACACCCGCAAACACGTCACCCATTGACGCGCTCACGGGTCTGCCATCCATGGCCTCCCGGCAAGGAGCCGCGGCTGACACACCAGGCACTCCGGTACCACCCGGTTCCGCCGCCACCCCATGACCCATACCAATCCATGAGATAGGTCCGCACGGAAAACCGTACGGACCCGTAGCGGACGCGGAACCGTAGCCAAACACGGGCGCCAACAGCACCCCATGTCCGACCGCCGGACCGGGCGAGATAGGTGAGTACCAAACCAACCGACACGGAACCGGTGCCCGGTACCAGATTGGCCTCAACCACAGGCGGAGCCGCTGCCCTGGCTTGCGCCAAGCCAGACAGATGGAGGGCGGTTCCGTCCAGGACGGAATCGACCTTCATATGCTCCACCCGTGGCATCACAGGCCGCAGCAATAACTCCTCTTCGGCCTCCTCGTCTTCAGACTCCGAAGAGTCGTCACCAGACGAGGAAACCGCAGAGCCGTCCTGGCGGACGGCTCCCACACCCACCTGACGGACCGGCCACCGCTACTGGACCACCCGGAGGTTGCCGCAGAGAGACAGAACCCGCCAGGCCGGAGCCAGACGGGACTGCCAGGGG
Organism: Chaetoderma sp. LZ-2023a; assembly: GCA_034401795.1. Taxonomy (NCBI): domain Eukaryota; kingdom Metazoa; phylum Mollusca; class Caudofoveata; order Chaetodermatida; family Chaetodermatidae; genus Chaetoderma; species Chaetoderma sp. LZ-2023a. The sequence goes on along the minus strand of CM067373.1, from coordinate 143,501,220 downwards.
GCCGTACGAGACGGCCCCCTCGGTAACCAGTCCAGAACCCTGTCCAAGGACAGGGTCCGTACCTGGCATGGAGAGAAACTGCCCCCCAACCTTCGGAAGCAGTGACGACACCAGCGTGGGCAGAACGCTATGCAGAAAACCCTGCATAGCCGGACCGAACCACGCCGGCGGTGCCATCTCCGCCACCTCCAGCTGGGGACGTGGAGCACCCCCACCGGCCGAACCGGACGCTCCACGATTTAACCTCGGACCGCCTGACCCCGCGTCAGACCCAGCCACATCCTTCTGGGCAAGGAACTTTACCATCATATCGACGGACCACACTGCGCACACATTACAACGATTATCAAGGTTACAGGGCGTACACCTAAAACAGACATGGTCCTTAAACACGACGCGTACAAACTTATGGCACTCGTCACATGATGGCGGGGCTGGCTTGGCCTATAAATAAGCACAAACCTATAATAAGCAAGCGGAACGAGACACGGATGGAAGGCAGACAATTAATTTTCAAATAATTTGACCATAAAATAAATGCAACCCTCCCGCACCCCACCCCGCAACGTTACAGCAAAGATCGCATTGATTATGACGACAAGAACGAAGCGGGCATAATACACCCATAATTGATCCTCCAGGATGTATCACGGCTCCAGGAATCATATCGTCTAGCATTCGGGGTATATTTACCAATCAATATAAATTATACTCCTAACGAAAGCCGGCACGATATGTGAAGAAACAACAAAATGTAAACAAACTTCTGTAGCACACGGTCAAACCGCAGACCACGCATCTCACAAGAATGTTGAAACCACCGATCATTGCAAACCGATCGTGATCACACGTAAACTTGACCATTCCAAAGTTTCCTGGTACCATTTTTAGTACGCAGCACCCAGAACAGATGCGCGAATTAATGAAAACATTTTCTTCACATAAACATCCGAGCCTCACGGGTGTGACGTCACCCGCTCGGACCCTACGGAAAACGACGTCAGCCGATATTCGTGTTAGAAATACCGTAGCAAACACCTATTTTCATATCTGCCGATCGCCTGTTGGGGTTTAAAGAAGGCCTCGTCCGGCATATCTCGTTGTTAGCACACGTCCCAGATTCTATGGGGTCAGAAATTGGAACATGCGACACAACGAAATTTAGAGACCTAAGTCTTTTAACTATGGATAATAAGGAATTATACAACCTGGTCTTCACTGGCGGTATTCTCCATTTTATCCAGTTATATCCTTTTACGAACGCACACTATCAAATCACAGACAAGACTTAGATTTCCTTCACAAAAGAACTTAAAATCTTTCCTGCAAGAAAAAAACGTGGCCAGCTCTTGTTGCTATGCAAACAAGAATGAGCTCTATGGTAGACGGATACTCGGCGGTTGGGAGCCGGGTACCCGGTTCCAAGGAGTCGGTAAAGCTTTCTAAGTCTAGAGTCCTAGAGCCAGCTGTCAAGGCCAGCTGTGTATCAGAAAGTAACAGAATGTTGAGTATTGATCGAAGGAGAAGTATATATACATTTTAGCAATTTTATTTTCAACCATTCTGGCGTGAATATAATCCTTTAGTACACTATCAACTGTTTGTGATCCAAGTTATGTGTATGGTAAATGTGGCGTCCACAGTCTTCCGCGTCATCCTATCCTGGCAGTATTCTCCTTTAATACTGTTGACCTCAAAATGAAGAGACGCCATCATAGCCATAACAGGAACAGCCCTTTCAAGGTTGTTCGAGTTCACTCAAATAAAACCTAATGCGTATTTTCCTAAATTCCAATTTACTTAGTAGCATTTCCTTATTAACCCCGATCCTTTAACCATTTGACACGGAGATCAAGAGGTTGGTTTGCTAGAAAACGGCCGGCGACTACAGGCAACTACAGCAGTTGGGTGTGGTGGGTGGGTTGGGTTGAGCTGGGAGTGGGGTGGTGTGAGGTGGGGTTGGATATGGACACAAATGGTATCACCCACTCATCCCAGGGTACAGGCAAATAAGCGATCCTATACTGACGCGCAAATAGCCTATTGTCATATATTGTATTTGAGTAATTGCACTTCTACATCAATTATTCTCTGTCTCTATCATGGCGATATAGCGAGTGCAGATTTAATGCTTGATGAATTATCTATTCATAATCCGCGTCCCAACTGGAAATTAGTTAAACAATTTTTAAAGGGGGGAAATACGACTCATATCCCACCCCTGTTATACAAGGACATGATAGTACGAAATATGCTATAACTGATTTGGAAAAAGCGACTTGTTTAAATAATTATTTCGCATCTATTTCAAATGTCGATAATACAAGTGTGCATCTCCCGCCACTTGAAACAAAAACAAATGATATACTGTCTTGGCCTTGTGATACTTGAGTCCGAAATCATTGACGTTATTAAACTACTGAAGTTAAACACAGCTTCTTGAAATGAGGGAATAAGTCACAGAATGCTTAAAGAAACGGCGCAATCCATAGCCTGTCCTGTATGTTGGATATTCAATAAATCCCTTGAAACTGGTACATTTCCCATTGTGTGGAAGATAGCCACCGTTTTCTCTTTATTTAAGAACGGTGATAAGGGATTACCGGACAATTATCGACCAATTTCCTTATTAAGCACCGTTGGGAAAATTATGGAAAGAATCGTTTTTAAAAATGTGCATACTCACCTTACTGGACACAATCTCCTTTATAAATATCAATCTGGTTTCCGTCCAGGCTATTCAACGGTCTTTCAACTTATCGAGTTGTGCCACATTCTGTCAAATGCACTAGATGAAAGCAAATCTTCATGTCTTGTGCTTTGTGATATCTCAAAGGCATTTGACAGAGTGTGGCACAGAGGATTGTTGTTTAAATTACAGGAGCATGGTCTAGGAGGAGTACTCCTTACGTGATTCAACAGCTACCTAAGTTCACGAAAGCAATGTCTTAATTAACCAAGAAACTTCACCGATGAAACAAATTGAAGCTGGAGTCCCCCACAAGGCTCAGTGCTCGGTCCTCTCTTATTTTTGGTATATATAAATGATATTTCACAGAACAGCGAGAGCATTTTAAGATCATATGCTGGCGACACTGCATTATGCCACTCCAGTGCATCATCCATCGAAATAGAAAGAAAATTAAATAGCGATTTAGACCAAATTTCAACATGGGTAAAACAATGCTTGATTTTATTTAATGCTACAAAAACCGTGAATCTAACGATTACAAATTCCCGTACATTTATATATCCCCAGATATCTTTTTAAATAATACACTGTTAACGTCAGTGCATTCTACTAAATATTTGGGCTTAACCATTTCGAATGACCTCAAATGGAGTGATCATATAGATCAGATATCAAAGAGAGCCGTAAAAATATTGGCTACAATGCGAAGAATGATATATAGTCATATATGATATACAGGCACACTTTATCTCACGTTTACACTTCATATTTGCGTCCGGTACTCGAATATGGCAGTGTGGTTTGGGATGATTGCTCCGGTCGGGATGCTGAATGTCACGATCCTTAAGTGGAAAAGTCAAGCCAGATAAAATGTTTTCAAAAATTTAATAACAATTCATAAAATGACATCACAAATAACATACTATATAGGCCATGCACACAGCAAATCATTCGCTTACACGTTCGACGACGACGGTGACGACGACGACGACGACGATGATGAGACGATAGGCAAGTCTGCGCAACTCGCAGGTGATTTTACCACACACACGTTATACAGGGTCGGCTTTACTCACACGCCAGCCAATACACAAGATTTCCGACCAAGAAATCACAGCCTGTCCGGACCCAGACTGGACACTACAATACAAATATAACCATGTTACAGTATATGTTTACGATAGGGTAAATCATACTTACTAACACATGACAACAACATTGACGATACATATGGATAATAAGAACAACGCTCGTTAACGTGCATTTCTAATCTTACTGATTAACCCTTTTCCAATGACCGACTGACTCTGAAACCATACTACGAGTAAACGATACAATGGTGTTCATTTTGAAGCTAACGAGACTGGACCTCATTGCTCATGTATTTTGCAAGAGCTTCCCGTATCATTATCTTCAGACTAGACACCCAATATACTAAGTACTAGGAATTTTGCATACGGATAGGCATACAGCAGGATAAGGGTTAAATACACAAGATATTTGAACAGAACGACATGATATAGGTATGTTTTGAAGCTACAACTTACTATACTGGCCAGCTACATATTACAACTTCGCAAATTTAAGAGAACTTATTGGACACGTTTTGGCTAAACTAACAATTTTGAAACCACATACTTATATGACGTCATAGATTGACAGAAACAGACATCGCATAAAATTATCAATACTCACATAATCCAATTGAATAAGAAGTATATGACGATTACAATCCAGTATTTCTAATACATATGACTTCACAACACATAAATTACCATATATGAAAAGTTATACATACGCCGTTCAAAATTCACTCAGGTTGCAAACACTTGAACACCGTACACCTGGCAGACTTTCAAACGACTGTCCCAAGCACTAGGAAAGATCAAGCCCGTCACCTTACAGTTCATTCTCAACCCAAGCATATTCCTTTCACCAAAGACAGGCACATCGCTACTCCAAGCGCCAACACTTCTTACACACACGTAGCTATTTACATAAAATAGTGTAGCGAAAATGGAGAAAAACCTGCTGCAATGATTTTTCGCGAATTTTGAATACAGATCGTGACATTTTCTCCCCCTTAAGAATTTTCACAAAATTCCTATAACATGATCTGAATTACTACAATATACCAACAGCTTAAGCTACACAATACAATACTACTAATACAATGTCATCTTACATACTTACATATTGTTAATTATGGAACACATCTACTGAGTACATCTGCACCTACATTGTCCACACCTTTGATACCATGAATGACAAATCTGTATGGCTGCAAGCTCAGCGCCCACCTCATCACTCTTCCATTTGACAGTTTCGCCTTGGTCATACAGACTAATGGTTCATGGTCAGTCTCTAAAATAAACTCATTACCATATAAAAATCGTTGAAATTTCTGCACAGACCAAATAATAGCTAGGCATTCTTTTTCAATGGTTGAGAATGAACTTTCCCTTTTTAGGAGTTTTCTGCTACCATACATTACCGGAAACTTATTGCCATCATGTTCCTGCAACAGCACTGCTCCCAGGCCCACATCAGATGCATCAGTTCGCAAGATAAATTTCTTTGATAGATCTGGCAGTTTAAGTATTGGCGCCGTAGACATTTTTTCCTTCACGTGTCGAATGCCCTTTGCTGACTGGCTGTCCATTCTACCTGATTAGGCTTGCCATTACGTGTTAGATCTGTTAGAGGTGCAGCTACTGCTGAAACGTTAGGAATGTACTTCTGATAGAAGCTAATTAGACCAATAAACGATCTCACCTGTTTCTTGGTAAGCGGTATTGATACATTCAAAATTTTATCAATTTTACCGTGTTCTGGTTGTAGTTGTCCATTTCCAATAACATGTCCAAGGAACTCTAGACTCTTCATACCCACAGCACACTTTGATGGACGAGCTGTCAGAGGGTAGGCTCTGAGACGTTCCAACAACTCTCTTAATCTCGAGACATGTGACTCCAATGTTTCTGTTGCAATGAGAATATCATCAATAAAGTTCTCCACATTATCCATCCCATACAAAACCATCCTCATCATACGAGAAAAGACTGCCGGGGAATTTACGACGCCAAATGGCATAACTTTCCACTGGAAGAGGCCTTCTGTTGTGACAAAAGCAGTCATTTCCTTACTCTTCTTATCCATTTTGATTTGCCAATACCCCTTACTCAGGTCAACCGTGGAGAAATATTTACCATTTGACAACTTGGTATATAAAGACTCAGGATGTGGAATTGGCTCACAGTCAAAAACAGTGATTTGATTAATTTTACGAAAATCTGAGCAAAATTTATACGTATCATCTTTTTTCCGCACTAGAACGATAGGTGAAGCATAGGGAGACTCAGATGGCTCGATTACATCCATCTGGAGCATAGCATCAATTTCCTCTTTAAGAATCTCCCTCATGTGGTGAGGCACTGGATATGGTTTTGACCGGATTGGATCTTGGCTGGTCAGCCTAATCTTGTATTCAGTACAATCGGTTCGACCAGGCAAATCTGTTAAAACATCACTATACGTATGCAAAGTTGATTTTACCTGTTGCTGCTGCTCACTACTTAATTCATCAGAGATGACAACATCCTCAGCTGTTTCTTTCGCCTTCCAGTTTGGTGACACAATCTCTGGTTCTGAGATGTCCATATCAGTGTTATCATCCTGAAAAACAACATCAACAAGACCTGAACAGACATATTCTAAAGATCCTATTCCTACAGTACATACCTCAACGTTTGATTCTGGTCTTTCCATATATTTGTTAAGAAGATTTGCATGAAAGGTTTTTACCTTTCGCAACACATTGACTCTATAATTTCCTATTCCAAACTTGTCTACTATTTGGAATGGTCATTTCCACTGCATCAGTAACTTATTGTTATCTGTAGGCAGCAGAATAAGCACCTTATCACCGACCTTCATCTGACGATTCTTTGTCTTTGTATTATAGTACTTCCGATACCGACTTGATGATTTCCTTAGTTCATCTTGTACGATCTGGACTGTCTCTTCCAGCCTGTTTCTCACATCAAAAACATATTGATACGTTGTTCGAACTTCTGCATTATCCACCTCCCCTGTCCATAATTCACGTAATATCTTAAGTGGACCTCGTACTGTTCTACCATACAGTAACTCAAATGGGGAAAATCCAAGACTTTCTTGTTCTACTTCTCTATATGCAAATAACAGTGCTGGAAGGTACCTGTCCCAATCCGTTGGTCGTTCAGCACTCATCTTACGAAGCATCGATTTTAATGTGCCATTAAAACGTTCCACTAAACCATTACACATAGGGTGGTATGGTGTGGTAGTTAATTGCTTAAGAGATAACAATCTACTTACTTCTTTCATTACTGCCGATGTAAATTGTGATCCCATATCTGTTAAAATGTCTTTGGGCACACCAACTCTGGTAAACACTTCAAGCAACGCCTCTGCTACATTTTCTGTTTCGATCCTAGGCAATGCCACTGCCTCTGGATATCTAGTGGCATAATCTACTATTGTTAATATGTAGCGATTACCACGGTCAGTCACAGGGTATCGTGGTCCTACCAAATCCACTGCAATTCGTTCAAAGGGTGTTTCAATTAAAGGCATCTGCCCTAGAGGTATCTTACCAACTCTACCCTTAGGTACTGTTCGCTGACATATGTCACATGACATACAGTGACGTTTGATGTCACTATGCAATCCAGGCCAATAAAACTGTGATTGAACTCGGTCCACCGTTTTTCGTACTCCAAGATGGCTACCCATCAATGATTCATGAGCCACTTTCATTACTTTCGTACGCAGTGACTGAGGGACAACTACTTGAGTATATTCTTTACCATGGTCAACATTTGGCGACATGAACTTACGGAGCATGACGCCATTGTGATAATAAAATGAAGAAACATTATTACCCGTATGTTTTTCTAAGCCACTTATGGCTAGTGTTTTAAGCTTACCCATACTTGTATCCTGTTCTTGAAATTCAATCAATTCTTCCCTTGTCACACCGATTCCACCATCTCTTGGTGTCTTTAATGGCGGTAGTCCTTAGATCTCCATTGTGATCGGGTCTCCACAGCACTCACAGCGTCCATACATCTGCCACTCCATGATAAGTCAGGATCACTAGGTTCTCTGGCACCTGGAATATTACCTAAAATCAAATCATATGTCGGACACTCCATGCATGCAGCTTTTGCCATTCCCGCATAGTATGGTGTATCAATATTAATAAAAGCTACAGGGACCGTGCGTTTTGTTCCATCAACCAAAACACAAGTTTGAGATTCATCTGTCATACAGTCTTTATCTACAATGGATTGTTTAATCACTACCCCGCTACAACCACTGTCTCTTAATACATTGACAGCCTTACCACATACAAACCCTCTTTGTACCGGCATCTTCGGATTACTTGACCCAATGGCTCCCGTCACTATGCTTGGTTCCACTCCTGCCTCTTCTGCAACACGTGTAGCATCTGCTGTATTCTCTCGATCTCCATCTTCGTGGTCTACCTTAATACTGGATATGTTAACCTGTCTGTTGGGACACTCTCTTGCCATGTGTCCAACCTTCGAGCATAGAAATCATCGTCTATCACTAACAGAAATAAAAGGCTTTTTGTTACTATCATTCGTGTGTTTGCTACCCGTAGGTTTATTACCTGTACATTTATTACCTGTGAAATTCTGATTTGGCGCCTTATTCGGTTTATGATAGGATGCTGGTCCTCCTCTAGCATCTAGAAACGGTTCTGCTAATGTCGCCATCTCTCTTGCACTGCTAGGTGTTCTCTCCTTCAAAAAGACATTAAGTTCTCGATTAGCCATATTTAATAATTGCTCCTTCAGGAGCAAATCCTTAACACCCTCAAAGCTTTTCTCCGTACTACTCAGCTCAACCCACCGTATGAAATAATTCTCAAGCCGGATTACGAATTGAGAAAAGGTCTCACCTGAATCTATCTTAGCAAATCTGAATTTACAACGAAATCCCTCCTCAGTCATATCATACCGTTTTAGTAGAGCTGCCTTTAACACAGGGTAGTCATCGGCGTCTGTTGTCACCATTCTGGAGTAGACTTCTAATGCTCTACCCTTCAAGCGAGTACTTAGGTGCGTCGCCCATTGTGACTTATCCCATCCCTGTGATGTAGCAATGCGCTCAAATCTCTGTAAGTAAGCATCTATATTGTCACTGGTATCGTCGAATGGTGGTATCCTCGGAGCCTTGGGAATAGAACATGAATGGTTAGAGTTTTTCCCTGAAATTATATCGCTAGTATCATGTGACTGGTTCATTCTCCTTTGTTTTTCTAGCTCTAACTCCCTTTCAATAATCTGAAGTTTGAACTTACTTTCATGTTCCCGTTCTCTCTCACGTTCGCGTTCTTCTCTCTCCCGTTGTTTCTCTTCTCTCTGCTGTGCTCGTTCCTCTCGCTCTAGCTTTGCTTGCTCTGCCTCTTTCTGTATAGCGACCTGATCGGCAACAAACTTCTGCAATGATTCTGCCGCATATCCAAGCTCTTTTCCAAGAGAAACAATCTTGGCAAGGTCCATTGTTACACTGAAACATACACACAGTAAATTATAACAAATGTAAGTGAGGTACAATACAATTTATGTGCAATAAACATTTAGCCTAAGCTATCAAGTTGCTCAATGACTATTCAGAAATTCCCATTTGAATCTTACCATGATTCAATAAAATAACATATTTCGTAGAAAATTTGAAAACTATCTTCTTAAAGATCTGACAGAATAAAAAATCTTCCCCGGCATCTCCACCAAAATGTCACGATCCTTAAGTGGAAAAGTCAAGCCAGATAAAAAGTTTTCAAAAATTTAATAACAATTCATAAAATGACATCACAAATAACATACTATATAGGCCATGCGCACAGCAAATCATTCGCTTACACGTTCTTCCGTATTCATGCACCATTCAGACACAACACACGCATAATCCATGCATAAATCACACACAGTTCACACAGCTTACACACGATTCACATACCAATCACACAATATGGTCACACAATTCATTTACATACAATACACCTCGTCACGCGATTTTAGAAGCAAACGTACGCTAGCACACCACCGGCAACTACACCTTAGAATGTACACATCAATACTAACGGACGTACGCACAATATATAATATATATCCGTAGGTATTTGATAGACAACATAATTATATAAATTAAAACTAGATTGACACTACTACACACAATATAAATTACTAATACAATACAAATAATTATGGAAATGTTCACGGACTTGGGGGGGGGGGGGGGTATTTGACTGTTACGTTTAACTGTTAATGGATGTTGATGACGATTACGACACTAATATCATTGCCCACGAACGGACGTTGACGATGATGAAGACGATGACGGCAATGACGGTAATGACACGATACTGACGAATTTTTCTGCGCAACTCGCAGATGATAATATGTGACACAGAGGTTAACGATAATGACACGACGATGATGATGACGAAAACAATGACAGGATTACTGAGAAGGTGACGATAATAGCGACGACGATGTTGACACGACAATACAGGTTGCGCAACTCGCAGATGTTAATCGTTGACAGAGAAGATGACAATGACGACGACGACGGTGAGGCGACGACGACGACGATGATGAGACGACAGGCAAGTCTGCGCAACTCGCAGGTGATTTTACCACACACACGTTATACAGGGTCGGCTTTACTCACACGCCAACCAATACACAAGATTTCCGACCAAGAAATCACAGCTTGTCCGGACCCAGACTGGACACTACAATACAAATATAACCATGTTAAAGTATATGTTTACGATAGGGTAAATCATACTTACTAACACATGACAACAACATTGACGAGACATATGGATAATAAGAACAATGCTCGTTAACCTGCATTTCTAATCTTACTGATTAACCCTTTTCCACTGACAGACTGACTCTGAAACCATACTACGAGTAAACGATACAATGGTGTTCCTTCTGAAGCTAACGAGACTGGACCTCATTGCTCATGTATTTTGCAAGAGCTTCCCGTATCATTATCTTCAGACTAGACACCCAATATACTAAGTACTGGGAATTTTGCATACGGATAGGCATACAGCAGGATAAGGGTTAAATACACAATATATTTGAACAGAACGACATGATATAGGTATGTTTTGAAGCCACAACTTACTATACTGACCAGCTACATATTACAACTTCGCAAATTTAAGAGAACTTATTGGACACGTTTTGGCTAAAATAACAATTTTGAAACCACAAACTTATATGACGTCATAGATTGACAGAAACAGACATCGTATAAAATTATCAATAATCACAAAATCCAATTGAATAAGAAGTATATGACGATTACAATCCGGTATTTCTAATACATATGACTTCACAACACATAAATTACTATATATGAAAAGTTATACATACGCCGTTCAAAATTCACTCAGGTTGCAAACACTTGAACACCGTACACCTGGCAGACTTTCAAACGACTGTCCCAAGCACTAGGAAAGATCAAGCCCGTCACCTTACAGTTCATTCTCAACCCAAGCGCATTCCTTTCACCAAAGACACGCACATCGCTACTCCAAGCGCCAACACTTCTTACACACACGTAGCTATTCACATAAAATAGTGTAGCGAACATGGAGAAAAACCTGCTGCAATGATTTATCGCGAATTTTGAATTCAGGTCCTGACACTGAAAGACTTGAAGTCATTCAGAATGAAGCCATGAGAATAATAACCGGCTTACCAATGTATGCACCCTTAGCAATTCTCTATAAAGAGATTGGCTTTATTCCTCTGCATGAGCGTCGCAACAGAAGAAACTTATTTTATTATTCTATAAGATTGTCCAAGAATATTGCCCTGATTATGTAACAGATATTGTTCCCAGAAGAGTAGGTGATATCAACATCTACAGCCTTAGAAACTCTGATGATTTTTTTCCACCGAATCACCATCTTGAAATATATAAGAATTCTTTCATACCCGGTGTTGTTCAACTTTGGAATAACCTTGATATAGCAGTCAAATCCGCTCCATCACTTTCAATCTTCAAGAGAAAACTTACAAAAACTGATCAAAGTGTTCCAGAGCAGCTCGCAAAATACTGCGCGTTTGGCAGAAGACGCGAAAATATAATAACTTGCAAAATCAGAAATAACTGTAGCCAACTCAATAATGATCTGTACCGATACCACCTACTTGAACACCCCAATTGTCCACATTGCTAAATCCCAGAAACGGTCTATCATTACTTTTTTTAATGTCCAAAATGGGCAAATGAAAGGCGCAATTTATTTGATTCCCTTCAACAAATTACACTCGATGTTAGCCTGGATATTTTCTTGAAGGGAAGCAATAGATTGGCTACCAAATCAAATGAAAATTTGTTATCAAACGTACATAATCAGACAAACTAAGAGATTTTAAAACAAATTGGAACTTCAGTCCTTTTTTATCACACTATTCTATTCTCAAATTTATCAATTATACACCAGGTGTAGGCACAAGTACATATATGAGAGTGTACAGGTATGCATGAGTGAGCGCATGCGTGAGTGCAGAAATTGGTATTGAGAAGTGAGAATTTCTTACCAATATTATTGTCAAGGATTTATCTAAAGATAACACGTACAGTGTGAGGGGTTGATACAGATGCCTCTGACAAAAATTGAATTGCTCCTGCTGTTGAAAATGTGGGTGCACTGATGTGCGTGCGTGCGTGCGTGCGTGCGTGCGTGCGTGCGTGCGTGCGTGCGTGCGTGCGTGCGTGCGTGCGTGCGTGCGTGCCTGCCTGCCTGCCTGCCTGCCTGCCTGCGTGCGTGCGTGCGGGCGTGCGTGCGTGCGTGCGTGCGTGCGTGCGTGCGTGCGTGCGTGCGTGCGTGCGTGCGTGCGTGCGTGCGTGCGTGCGGGCGTGCGTGCGTGCGTGCGTGCGTGCGTGCGTGCGTGCGTGCGTGCGTGCGTGCGTGCGTGCGTGCGTGCGTGCGTGCGTGCGTGCGTGCGTGCGTGCGTGCGTGCGTGCGTGCGTGCGTGCGTGCGTGCGTGCGTGCGTGCGTGCGTGCGTGCGTGCGTGCGTGCGTGCGTGCGTGCGTGCGTGCGTGCGTGCGTGCGTGCGTGCGTGCGTGCGTGCGTGCGTGCGTGCGTGCGTGCGTGCGTGCGTGCGTGCGTGCGTGCGTGCGTGCGCGCGCGCGCGTATGCGTATGTGTTGTGTGTTGTGTTTGTCTGTGTTCGTGATCTTGTTAAGCTAGTGAGATGATCTCGACGTCAATGTGACTCGCGTTAGGTCACTTACGGAAATTAGTAGCATGCTAGAGCTTACAAGTACTAATAATAATAATAATAATAATAATAATAATAATAATAATAATAATAATAATAATCACTAGTGAAGCGTGCTGATACTCAGATTAGTCTATGTAAATTTAAATTGTACATACGTTAAACGTTATTTATATGCTGCCATTTAATATATATGTAGGGAGAGGGCGATATTAAGTTGCTAGAACTTGTGCCCGATCCCTTTGTGCATTTGCTACAATAAAATATGTTTAAATAGTGAGACATGCACATGTTCATAGGCCTATACTCATGTCAACAATACAGACCGGATATTAGATCGATTGTACGCGATACTCTTTTAACCCTATCAGGACGAAGCCGGCCAAACCCGGCCTCCGTTGTGGTATTGGGACATGTTCATTTACAGGCCACGAGAAGACTGTTTCTGAAATTTTACCACTGGAATGACTGGCTCGATAACCGAGTATTTTCAAAAATAGTCTTCTCTTGGCCTGCAAATTGACATTCAATAAGTAAATATTTTAATTTTTTAAGCAAATTTAGTCAGTAAATGGTTAAATATCCTGCAACGAATGGATGAATCCAATTAATTTTTTAGCTATGCCCCGCCCTTCCCTAACTGAGCTCCGCCCACGCTTTTCCGTGCTGGGATCAATCGAACCCAGAATTCCCAGAAACCCAATATCAATTATAGATGTAAAATGTTGAATATGGGTGAAGCAACAGCGCACAGTCAAATTAGTTTCAAATTATTCAACATAATATTTATTAAGTCATAAATCCATCAAAGCTATGCAATTCGTGCAAGCTGACGGACTATTTGAGCTTTATATCGACGTATTTCTGTCAGTTATAATTGTGACGTCAACCTATATGTGAGCTAATTACTTACGACGTCATAATTTATAGACTACGTGATTGGCAGATTTGATTCATCAATGTATATGAAAGCGGCTGCTAATAGGTGCCGTTGATGCTTAGATTCTGCCATTACACAGGGAGATGAAAAGGTTCACATCTACACACTAGGCATGCAAGAGACTCTCACTCGGTTTGCATTTCGCGCTTGTGCTGCATATGAAGGCGTTTCATATTCGGTATTAACAACGTTTCTTTTAACAGCGCACCAGGTCTCTGAAAATGATAATTATTTTGATTAACACTTCAATGGTCGCGATTTCTCAGGAAGACTGAGATATGATATTCAGAGAATGTCAGTTGCCGGACAATAGAATGCTATTTTTGTAAATTTAACTATGGGATTTGCACAAAATAGCTTTCTGTAATTGTCCTGCAAATCGATATTTCTCAATACCACTACAAGCGCTGCTTTCTACGGTTTGGACACCAAACGGTCAACATAATCCAAATGTTTTTCGTAATCAGTGTCTCTGTGCAGGCCAAGAGAGAACTATTCTTGGCAATTTACCACTAACGTACTGGCTCTGTTACCGAGTTTGTCATTCCAGCGGTAATCCTTTTAAAAATATTGTTCTCTTAGACTGCAGATGCATATTCATCAAGACCACGTCAGAGGACGTCCTGGCCTGCCAGCCCATGTTAGAGTAAAGTTGACATAAGAGGGGCTAATTTGCAGTTACCCAGTCAAATTAGTTTCAAAGGATTCAACAGGTCACCTGTATAGTTTTCTGGAAGTTGAGATTCAGGAGGTCGGGGTTCATCGATCCCAAAGCTGGGTAAGGCGTGGGCGGAGTTTAGCTATAGATGGGCGGAGCATAGTTAAAACTGGATTCATTCATTGCCGCTCCTCTCTTAAGAAGCATTTTAAACGGTGCATTAATAACCTGTTAGATTAGCTACACTAAGAACTGGTCGATAGTCTGCTCTCAGTGTAGACATTAGTACAAGTCAACACTAGTTAAAGGTGTATATACACAACAGCATGCTTGAAAATAAAATTGTTAAAATCGTATACTTTTCGAGGTTTAGATGGTGTGCCTAGATGTAATGAAACGGAATAAATCTTAATACATGAGTCTTTAATTCCATACACATTAAAGGTGTATAGTCACACTAAAGTACTTTGAAATGCAATTGTTAAAATGGTATACTTTTAGAGCATTACATCGTGCGCTTAAATGTACCACAAAGTATACAGTATATAGACTTTGAGGAAATATATATATATCATCTATGGCACAGACGCTGGAATTGTGAGAGCAATTACTATCGCCGTAATAAAGGAGGGAACAGTTGAGACGAGAGCCGAATTCGGTCGCAGTTTTCTCTGAGGCTGTTTGACAAAAGCCATCGTAATTAGCCATGATAATTGCCTGTCACGTTTACCATGGAACGTATGAATTAAAATAATAATTAGCCCCGTAAATGTAGGTGTGCTCGTGTCTATGTGTCTACGTACATCCGTGTATTTTGTGATGCCGCGTGTGTGCGTTCTGGAATCAAGTATTTACTACACACGCAAGCACACTCAAGCACGCACGCACGCACGCACGCACACATGCACGTGTGTACACATGCACGCACACATACACCCTCAGGGATCACTCGCTTTGGAAAACAATTGAGCTGGGTGCTATGGGATGCGATTTCAAGTATCATAAATAATAAATCATTGGTGTTTTCTCGGCAACTCATACATAAATATTTTGATTATTACTAATACAATTCTTCGCCGCCCCTCCCCCACCCCCACACTGTATACGCCCTCCTAAATTAAGTAGTCTATAATTGTGTTGTTCATCAAACTATACAGGCTTTAAGTTGCAAATGGGCAGGAAAGATGGTAATTTAAATATATCACAAATCGTTAGCCCGGTGTCATTACCGTCACACATATTTTTGTATACCTTTCTATTATTTGGGATGTTGATAACATTTTATTCAGTCGCCTCCAAGGACTGCCCAACTGCGGCAATTCGCATCTACGCGTCAGACAACGTCGAGTGTGAATCGATAGATTTAGAATTACGTGAAAACAAAGTATGCATTGTTGATTTGTTGAACACCGCCTTTCTAGAATCATAATTTCAAGGTAGCTATACCAATAAGCTTTTGAATATTTTGAAACTAATTTGACTGTAAGCTGCTGCTTTACAATCTTCAACATGGTATTTATTAAATTGTAAATGAATTTTCGATGTCACCATTTCGTGTTCAAAGAGTTAGGCATAATTCGACACCCCAAGAATGCGTGTTACTGGGCCAGTACTGTGCCAATATGGTCCTGTATTGAACCAGTACCGGCCCAGTAACCAACATTACCAGGGACATTTTTGCCAGATAAGAGAAAATCATGCAAGTCTATGTATTCAGTACAGCTTATGTACCTCGTATAGACAGCATTAACAATTTAGTCACCATAAATTTGGTCCAGAAAATGTAAATGTTTGTTAATTGAAAATACTATTACAAAACTGTATCATTAGAATGACTGGCTCAGTTACCGAGCCAGTCATCATAGAGGTAAATTTTCAAAAAATTAGTATTCTCTTGGATTTTATTTTATTTCTAAAGCCCACTGCTTCGGCATGCAGGGGTTAATGTCTCGTGGTAATAGCTACATACGCATCCAAGCTAGATAGATGTATTCCGTAGTATGTCCCAAGTACTACATCAAAGCATTTTCAATAACAAACACTTTTTCGTTCATTAAAATGCAGTTACTAAAGACAAGCATCATTTAAATCGAGTTATTTAACATAGTACATCTACATATCGTGGCCAATATGCTGTGGTTAGTTAAGTCTGTGGTCTTTCAGCCACCGATCTTAAACATCCACCATCTTGTCGGCCCAAAACACGTGATCACCAAAGACAGTGTTAAACGCACTGTTTCTTTTTCTTTATTCAGAAGGCAATAACGTCCAATTTCTGAGAGTTTACCTTATGATTATCAAGGCTACACGATCAATCAATGGTCTGATTTACGAAAACAGAGCTGACCTGAGCAGGAGGTGTTGGCATGAGTGGGTCATAAAATCACTAGTGGTTAATATAACGGTTACCCCAGTTATCACCACTACAACAGGTTCCAGGTCCCGAAAACCATCGAACCTAATTTAAAATGCAAATTATGACGTAATTGCTTGTGACATCAGCCTACACGTGACGTAATTGGTTAGCACATTAAGACAGCATATTGTCAATGAATGGCGCAGACATCTATATTCTAAGAAAATTGTAATGGACGCACAGACGGACGGATATAATGACTAATTAACGGACGGATATAATGACTAATTAACGGACGGAAGGACGGACGGACAGACAGGCGTATGCATGGGAGAATGGACAGACGGGTGAATGAATGGATGGGAGGATAGATAGACGGATGAACGGATGGATGAACAAACTATCACTGCACATGACCAGAAATTAGCCAACAAATATAAATATGATTATATCAGACTCACCATATCAAATCATCGAACATCATAGAAATGACGAGTGTTAGACCTACCGGATATTTTCTAACCATAACGCGTAAGCACTGATGTATAAAAACTGTAGCTATAAATTACAAAACGTTTTACAACTTTCTACATTAAACTACAGATTTACTCTCAATACATTAGGTAGAAGTGTAGATCTTTCCTAAAAATCAGATCGACTAATCCAATAACTGTTTCCTACAGCTTAACATTACAGGTTAAAGTGAGTGAAGGTGTGCAAGCGGGTGAACGAAAAGGGCGAGAAAGGACAAAAGACATAACACGCAGTGCACAAGCTGTGGAAGGAAAAGGAAGAGAAAGGACAAAAGACATAACACGCAGTGCACAAGCTGTGGAAGAAAAAGGAAGAGAAAGGACAAAAGACATAACACGCAGTGCACAAGCTGTGGAAGGAAAAGGAAGAGAAAGGACAAAAGACATAACACGCAGTGCACAAGCTGTGGAAGAAAAAGGAAGAGAAAAGACAAAAGACATAACACGCTGTGCACAATCTGTGGAAGAAAAAGGAAGAGAAAGGACAAAAGACATAACGCGCAGTGCACAAGCTGTGGAAGGAAAAGGAAGAGAAAGGACAAAAGACATAACACGCAGTGCACAAGCTGTGGAAGGAAAAGGAAGAGAAAGGACAAAAGACATAACACGCAGTGCACAAGCTGTGGAAGAAAAAGGAAGAGAAAGGACAAAAGACATAACACGCAGTGCACAAGCTGTGGAAGGAAAAGGAAGAGAAAGGACAAAAGACATAACACGCAGTGCACAAGGTGTGGAAGAAAAAGGAAGAGAAAGGACAAAAGACATAACACGCAGTGCACAAGCTGTGGAAGGAAAAGGAAGAGAAAGGACAAAAGACATAACGCGCAGTGCACAAGCTGTGGAAGGAAAAGGAAGAGAAAGGACAAAAGACATAACACGCAGTGCACAAGCTGTGGAAGGAAAAGGAAGAGAAAGGACAAAAGACATAACGCGCAGTGCACAAGCTGTGGAAGGAAAAGGAAGAGAAAGGACAAAAGACATAACACGCAGTGCACAAGCTGTGGAAGGAAAAGGAAGAGAAAGGACAAAAGACATAACGCGCAGTGCACAAGCTGTGGAAGGAAAAGGAAGAGAAAGGACAAAAGACATAACACGCAGTGCACAAGCTGTGGAAGGAAAAGGAAGAGAAAGGACAAAAGACATAACGCGCAGTGCACAAGCTGTGGAAGAAAAAGGAAGAGAAAGGACAAAAGACATAACACGCAGTGCACAAGCTGTGGAAGAAAAAGGAAGAGAAAGGACAAAAGACATAACACGCAGTGCACAAGCTGTGGAAGAAAAAGGAAGAGAAAGGACAAAAGACATAACACGCAGTGCACAAGCTGTGGAAGAAAAAGGAAGAGAAAGGACAAAAGACATAACACGCAGTGGACAAGGTGTGGAAGAAAAAGGAAGAGAAAGGACAAAAGACATAACACGCAGTGCACAAGCTGTGGAAGGAAAAGGAAGAGAAAGGACAAAAGACATAACACGCAGTGCACAAGCTGTGGAAGGAAAAGGAAGAGAAAGGACAAAAGACATAACACGCAGTGCACAAGCTGTGGAAGAAAAAGGAAGAGAAAGGACAAAAGACATAACACGCAGTGCACAAGCTGTGGAAGAAAAAGGAAGAGAAAGGACAAAAGACATAACACGCAGTGCACAAGCTGTGGAAGGAAAAGGAAGAGAAAGGACAAAAGACATAACACGCAGTGCACAAGCTGTGGAAGAAAAAGGAAGAGAAAGGACAAAAGACATAACACGCAGTGTACAAGCTGCGGAAGGAAAAGTCACATTGCAATATCTGAACACCAATATTAACCCTTTCAACCGGAATGTCCAAATGACTCCAAAGAAAGAAATCAATGGTACATGCAAGCTGTTGAATAATTTGAAACCAATTTGACTGGAAACCAGTGTTGCCTCAAGCAGCAACAGCCTGCAATTAATTTGACATCAGAATAGCAACAGAATAACTCAAATATCATCAAGAGATAAATATACTAGCGTCCCGCGTTCAAAGGGTTAATGTACATAGGAATAAATACATAATTAATACATGAATAATATCATAAATATAAAACTGAATCGGCAGAGAATGTCGACCCTGTGTCATTTGCACGCCTCTAATTTACAGACTGGATGTAGAACCGCTATGGCAGTCAGACCCAACACACGCGCCAGTTATTTATGTCCGGCTATACATTGTCTATAATCGTGTCATGTAATTCATTTGCTGCTCTCAGAATATAAAGAGCCACACAATAGTCAACTGATTAGTTTTGCTCTGGCTGGTAACGATCCTTGTTTCGAAATCAGCCAAGAAACAGCATTAGCATTTGTACTCAGAGAAACTCCTCTACGTATTCTTTTATTCTGACATAACTAGGAATATACTTAGGCGAGCCACGAAAATAAATACATCTTACCGTTTTTGTCCCCCACCATTTGCCTGTTAAGGGTTGAGTTAACGTGGTAATAGGCACATACGCAATCAAGTTAAATTAAAAAAAGACATGGCATCACTTAAGAGAACCCATTTAACCTGCTAAATCTACATATTGTGGCGACTACGCTGTGGCTAGTTAAGGCTGTGGTCCTGCGGCCACACACGTTAAAGGATAACTAATTCCATCCCTTGATAGCTATTCAGGTGATCTAACACGCCGGTCATAAACTACCCAGGTACTTTTAAGCTTTTTATCACGCAGCTAAGGAAAGATAGTCAGGATTTAGTAGTTAAATATTGGTACATTTCTACACCCTCTGATTGGCTGTCATGATTTACTTTTCAACCAATCAGAAAACCCCTAGTGTGTCTGCCTCGGTATATACTCTCAGTCATAGAGGCGCCAGCTATAGTTTGGCAATGTGGTATAAAAGCAATCCTACAGGTAAGCTGTTGAATATTTTGAAACCCATTTGATTGGAAGTTGTTGCTGCCTATGGCAGCAACAACTTCCAGTCAAATTAGTTTTAAAATATTCAATGGGATGAGCATTACATAATAAAGAATGTGATGCATTGGAGCTTACATGACATCACACACAATAGCTTGAGGAGACAAAATGGTGTCGATCACTATTCAACATTTACTCGATATTACAAAACAGATAATTGCGATACAGATCAGGGAATGTGACAGGATATGAATGATATGGAATCTATAAACCATATTCTATCGGTACAATACAGCATTTGAGATGAGATTAGCATCCCTTTAAGGAACTGTAATCTTGTGGAAGCAATATGCATGCGGTCAAAATAGACAGTGCTAACTGTACTCTTTCTTTTTCTTTATTCGAACGGCAATAACGTCAAATGTCGGCGAATTCCCTTTATGGTTATGCGAACTATATTATGCACACTCACTCATTAGTCTAGTCGATGTAACGGATGGATTTGAGAGTCTCGGTGTAGAGCTCCGACTTCACAATAGAATTATGGAATAGATTTTATGTAAAATCAGTTTGAGAGTCTGTATTTGTATGCTGCCAATGTATTCACAGACTGGATGTAGAACTGGTATGACAGTCATTATCAGAACTGCTCAAAGTCGCGCCACTAGTACAAATATTTCTGCAAGCAGCCGTTATTTAGTATCGGCTCTTGATTCTCTATACGCATGCCCTTTACCAAGGGGAGCCATGGAAATAAATACAATTTAAGGTTTCTGTAATGGATGAATCCAGTGTTAGCTCTGCCTCTACCAACCTCCATCCATGCATTGCCCGTGTTGAGTTCGATCGATCCCGGCAATCTTAACTTCTTAAAAACTCTACAGGTAAGGTGTTGAATATGTTGACACTAATTTGACTGGGTGATGTTTCTGGCTATGGGAGAAACAACGCCCAGCCAAATTAGTGTCATATATTCAACAGAATGTTTATTAAAGGTGCATATTCACAGTAATATTTCTGAAAATAAAATTGTTTAAATTATACACTTTTAGAGGCTTAAACTGTGGGCCTATATGTAATGAAACGAAATAAATCTTAGCATATGATGATTCCATTCTATATAAATTAATAAAAAAATTTAAGTTGCGAAATTGAAATAGAGGCACGGGCTAGCGTCAGCGTACGTGCGATGTAGTTGACTATGGTGGTATATGATTGAGTAAGAAGCTAGATTCCTCCATTGCATCCAGTTTCTGCGCATTTGCTGTATGGTGATCAGAACTGAGCTATCAAGCAATAGTCTGATTTATGGACAAACACGTGGATTTGACAGCTGCCTCTTCACAATACAATTAACGAATCGATTTGATGTAAGATGAGATTAAGTGTCTGTATTTGGATGCCTCCGATCTATTCACAGATTGGATGGAGAATTGGTATGACAGTCATTATCAGAACCAGCCAAGGTTACATCAGTAGCACAATACTTTTTTTGCAAACAGCCGTTATTTATGTTCCTCTGTACTTTGTCTATACTCGTGTCATGTAATTCACTCTCTGAACTCAGAATATAAAGAGCCACCCAATAGGCAACTGATTAGTTTGTCTCTGACTGGCAAAGATCCTAATTTCGGGCTAATCACCAAAGATCAAGATATCGGAATTGGACATCTCCCAAGTTAGATTTATATGATTTGGACATCTGTTTATTCTTTTATTCTGACATAATCAGGGACACCATTAGGCGAGCCATGGAAATAAATACACCGTACGTTTTTGTAATGGATGCGTCCAGTTGTATGTGTGAGCTGTTCATCCCTAGCTAAGCTGCACCCATGCTTTGCCCGTGTTGGGATCAATGGATGCCTGCACTCTCTGAACCTTAATTTTCCAAAACTATACAGGTAAGATGTTGGATATGTTGAAACTAATATGCTGTTGCTGACTATGCTAAACTACTCAATTCGTTCACAATGACCGACTATTAAGTATTCATGAGAAACTAAATCGGGTCATTCATGGCGTAATTAATCATGACCTCAGTCTGATTGATCGATAAACCGGAATTCTCACTTACCATAAACAGTGTACGAATCCTAGGAATTGGGTTCCATGAACCTACATGGTGGTAGAGTTAATAATAGTCTGGAACATAGCAGCCATGTGGCGGGGATAGTAGTAAAGCTAGAGTGGTGATAACATCTGATTTACATGTAGTATCTCGTAAATCTTATAACTCGTTAACTGCATCCACAATAAAAGGACATCATAAATGCAATAGGAATGAATCGGGGACATTTATATGATCAAACGAAGTTTGGTAGAAATGACATTTTTGAGGGGACTGGGTTGGACGTGGAGAACACCCGAGGTCAAACAATTTAATTACTAACTGGGTCTGCGCCTCATAAAGAGAACAAGGTTTTCTTATAATTCTACATAGTTATACAAGTAATCGTGGCATTACAGTATTTTGGCATAGACTCGGAAACGAACCCACAACCGGCGAGAGCGCCTATCATCATAGCCCGCAAACGCGTCCACACACCAACACCGCAAGAGGTCTTGCGGTATTGGTGTGGTGGAAGAGTGTGTGGGCTATGGTGCTAGACGCTCTCGTCTGATGTGCGTTCGATTCCCTGCCAATTATAATATCACAGAACTCAAACATACAACACATTTACGACCATAATGTTACACAAACGAGGTGCTCTATTTTCTCAAATAATAAACTTAATGGCCTATTGAGCCCTGAAACACTATTTTTTAATTACCGCCTACCAAACTCTCAGACAGGATTTCTGAAATTGCTCATCAAATGTCTCTACCATTGCACGCCAGTGATCACTAATGACATCAAATTCATCGAATTATAACTTTGGCCATTTTTTCTCATTCCCTTTGCTCACTATTAATAGCTATTGGTTTTTGGTCTGTCCCTATGTTAGCTGAATTTTGTCAGCTTAAGACAGAAGTTCATAAATAAGTGCACAGCGTTGAGGCATAGTGGATATCGACAGAGTTGACATTTCCTATCAAATTTATCAGTTAGAAGTTGGAATGAGCCACAGTGACCTCTAAATTGATATCTTATTAACTTTTAATGGTAAGCACCTTTACAGAGGAGGGACACACTCGATCACTGTAGACAATTGAACTGTGTCGAGATTAATTCACTTCAGCGGAATTTATTGCAAATTAGTCTCAAGATATTCAACAAATTTCGCGAGGGTGAAACTTGTATTTTAGTGTTAAAATGTAACTATGGTAATGCCAGTTTTAAGCAAAATGCATATTTCACTGGAGTATAGAATCTGTTTTACTTTCACAATGGATTTTAGCAAGGCTAATTTTTAATCAGGCCATGGCACATGTTTGTTATTTTAACCCTATAACACAGCTTCCGCAGTGATCTTGAGAAATGTCAATGTGTAGACCAAGAGAAGACTATTTTTTTTAAAGGTTACCACTAGAATGACTGGCTCGATAACCAAGCCGGTCATTCCAGTGATAAATTCTAAAAAAATGTCTTCTCTTGGTCTGCAACTGGGCATTTCATATATGGGAATTGAAATTTTCATGGAACGGATTCGGATGTATTTAGTTATTTTAAGGTACCGCAGCGAGTGTATCACATTTCTCACGGCCAAGGCACATGTTTCATATTCCCCTTTGGTGTGATATGTGTTTCTTATTTTCAACAAGTGTGCCATTGTGACACGTCTAAAGCATTAGGTAGCGATTGATTATAATATATTCCATTTCATTTTAAGCTGTGAAATATAACCATTGAATGGCATGTGTATCAATCATATTTAATAATGGAACGCTGTACCGTTCATATCTCACCAGGTATCAGTGAGAGGTATTTATTAGGAATTAATCTTCTATTTAATCCCTGAAGCCCAGTTAGTGTAGCATTACTGATTGTGTTTCAGTGTCGATGGCAATGTTAGAAACCAGTTGATCAGGTCTGTAAATGGGTCATAGTCCACAGACAGATTACAACAGTTTCTTGTGTGCCGATTTTCAATAACTTCTTCTTCTTTTCGTTCGCTGATCATACCGCCAGTCCTGTAAATGACTATCGACATGATCATAAGCGTTAAGTGCGTGGATCCATGGTTTATTAGAGAGCGCCGTGCGGCCTGGAACCTCCGTCTTCAGCACTCGAGGTTTCTGTCAGGGTTACCTCACCCTTACCTCCTTTAGTCGCCTCTTACGACACGCAGAGGATACGGAAGGTGTATTCTAAGCCCCACCTACAGGGAAATTTTCAATAACTGAAATGTGACACGTTCAGGCACATCTGAATTTGCTGATGGCAAAGATCAGATATGCAATTAGATATAGACATCTATCACATCTATGACACAGAGCCTGAAGGTGGTGGGGTCATTATTATCAGCATCACTGATACGGCTAGGCAATTCACCAGAAGCCATCGTGATTAGCCATGGTAATTGCCTGTCATATTTACTATTGACACTATCAATAAAATTATCAGTAAAAATAATTTGAGTTTCATTTATGATTGGATAAACTGAACTTGTATTCATCTTTGCGTGCGTGCGTGCGTGCGTGCGTGCGTGCGTGCGTGCGTGCGTGCGTGCGTGGTAAAATGAAAAGTGGGATGTAATTTCCAGTTTCTTGAATAATACATCATATTCATTTCTCTTCAAATCATACATAGATATTTGGCTGTGACTTACAGAATAATCCCCTTAAAAATCTAACATCTAGAAGTATGTTGTCCATCGAATTATAATGCTTTTACGGTGTAAATACCCAGGGCATTCCTTTTATTGAAAGCACATGGGTAACATCATTTTCCACATGGTTAACATTTGTTTCAGCCACCTCCAACGTCTACCTAATGGCCATTTCCACTGTATCCATCATGACGTCATGATCAATCACGTCACGTGTAGAATGACATCATAATGAATGATGCCATTATGACGCCATGAATGACGTAGATAAGTACATCACGAACACACATTGGGAGACGCACTATACGTTGTTGTACCAATTGTATGTCTTTACTATTTAATAAAATTATGTTGAATATTTTGAAACACAGTTGACTGGGCGCTGTTGCTGCCATTAGGCATCCAGAACGCCCAGTCAAATTAATTACAAAATATTCAACTGCTTACCTCTATAGTTTTTAAGGAAATTGATAGTAAGGGCATTCTGGGATCGATCAATCCCAGCATGGCAGAGTGTGGGTGGAGCTTAGCTAGTGGTGGGCAGGGCATAGCTAAAACTGGAAAGGTATATTGAGACTCTGCACTTGTAAATGGCGGAATCCAGTTTTACATATGGCCCGCCCATCTCTAGCTAAGCTCCACTCACACATCGCCGTGTTGTGATCGATCATTCCATTAACTCCTTGACTATCAATGTCCAGAAAACGATACAGGTAAGCTGATGAATATTTTGAAACAAATTTGACCGGGTTCTGGTGCTAACTATGGCAGCAATCGCAGCCAACCAAATTAGGTTGAGAAGCTAAATTATCTACGTCATTCATGACGTCATTGATTATGGCTGCATTATACACGTTGATTATAGCGCCATATAATGGATGAATAACCGGGAAAGCGTCATTATATATGTACAAGGCGCATATAAGCGGCAATGATTGCATAAAACACACTTGAATTTCTCTTAGCGAACAGAAAACGACGCTGATAATGCAGGTTACTGTGCCGGCACTGGGCCAATAACAGACCATGGTTGGCCCAATACCATGCATTATCAGGGTATCGACGTCTGTATGGCTACTGCTGCCTGGTAGTAACATGTTCCTATCAAACTAGGTTTAACATTTTCAAAAAGCTAACATGTATAGTTACCTTGCCATTGATACCCCTAATGGGGAGATGGTTTTGCGATAGGGTCTATCTTTGTGTCTACCTGTCTGTTTGTCTAGGGCTATCTGCCACAAATTTGTGTCCCCCAGTGTTCCCGTAATTGCTACCGAGACAATGGACCCTTCCAGTTTTAGCTATGTCCCAGGCATACTTCGTTCGTGTTGTGATCGACCGACCTCTGAACTCCCTGACTATCAACTATACAGGTAAGCTGTTGAATATTTCGAAACTAATTTCTTTGGCTGCTGTTGCTGCCTATGTTTATTAAATAGCAAAAACATACAATTCGTGCAACGTGCCGGACTATTAAGCGATAAAGACGGGTAAAATATAATCATTTATGACGTAATGAATTTGATGCCATCCTAACACCCCCCCACCCCTCCCCGCTCTGCTGAGTATGAGCTCATATCGTCAGATGATAGATAGATACTCTGGAAAGGTGAATCAAGCTAGATATATTCGGTATTATCTCATAAGTACACTAGATCAAAGCCTTTTTGGTTCATCAAAATTCACTCACTAAAGACATTGTATCCCGGTGAACATGACAGATGCTGGTTATTAAAAAGATCCAATCGCAGTTACAACCCTGATAACACAGGACACTGGGCCGGTACTGGGTCAATACTGGCCCAGTAACCTGCGTTATCACGTAAGGAATTTAATAAAGATTCAGTTATGTATGTCCACCCGTTTGTTGTCTATAATTGTGGCATATTTGTTCATGTATAGAAATGAGAATATAATGCGCCATTGCCAGTAAAAGGGCGGAAAATGCAATGAAGGAATCCAGTGTTAGCCATTGCCCGCCCATCTCTAGCTAAAATATAGCCATACCTCTCCAGTGTAGCGAGCTATCGACCCCTGCCAGAAAACTAAACAGGTACGGTGTTGGATATTTTGAAACTAATTTGACTATGGCAGCAACAGCGCCCGCTCCCCCACCCCACCCTACCCGGTCAAATTAGTTTCAACATATAGTTTCATATATTTAACAGCATGTTTATTAAATAGTAAAAACATACAATTCGTTCAACAACGCTTAGTCCGTCATCAATTAAATGTTCGCGACGAACTTATCTACCCCATCCATAACGTCGTTGATTATGACGGTATGCTACACGTCACGTTGTTGATTATGACGTCATATGATTGATGAGTAAACTGGAAATGTACATTGTTATTACGATTAAGGATCACGGCTTTAAATGCATACGCGATTAGGATACTTGTTGATGAATGCGCTAATTCTCCAGCATACAATGTCTGAACACGTTACTTGTTGCAACACTTAAGCTGATTGATATTTGAGGATATAAATACGGTACACGGGGAGTCATGCTAACGATGCAATATCGGTGTAAATGAAGAAGATATCTAACTAACTAGACTCGATTATTTATTCTTAAATTACTTCCGGTTCCCAGACCAGAGAGTATAAACTGAGGCGAAAATCAATGCCCAGATCCTGACGTGGGAGATCATATAGCAAACTGAGACAAGCACACGGAGTTTCTACAGTTGGTAGTATAGGTATTTTTGTAATGGAGGTACTCAGTTTTAGCTATGTCGCGCCCATCTCTGCTTATGTTCCGCCTACGTGTTGTCCGTGTTGGCATCAGTTGATATCTGCCCTTCTCGGATTTCAATTTCTAGAAAACAATACAGGTAAGTTGTTGAATATTTTGAAACTAATTTGACAGCAACAGCGTCCAGTCAAATTAGTTTCAACATATTCCCCAAAATGTTTATTAAATAGTAAAGACATACAATTCGTACAAATTTACGGACTACTAAACATTCAAGACGGACTAAATCACGTCATTCATGGCGTCAGCGTAGGCCTACATATGCCATGGTTGAGTAATGCGTCATACGATTGGCTGCGAAACTCAATTCCGCCATTACACTATCGCATTAAATTGATATATGTTTATATAACGCATCTAGATCTTCATTGAGTCCACATCGGATGAGCTCTCCTCAGCCAGGTGTAAAATGGCTACGAAGAAGTAGTGTGATGACGGTTAAAGGAAGATCCAGAGGCCTCATCTGAACATATATACACTTAATGCGACGATGCAATGACAAAGATATCTATCTACCCAATTACTGAGCAATGGACCTTTCATTTTAGCTATGCCCCGCCCATCACTAGCTAAGCTCCACCCACACCTCGCCGTGTTGGGATTGATCGATACCCGAATACCCTAACTATCAATTTCCCGAAAACTGTACAGAGAAGCTGTTGAATATTTTGTAACTAATTTGACTGGGTGCTGTTGCTGCCTATGGCAGCAAGAGCGCCCAGTCAAATTAGTTTCAAAATATTCAACATAATATTCAACGCATAGACCGGCTTCAAATATGCGTTCGTGACGTACTTAGCGAGGTCATTCATTATGACGTCATTCTACACATCACGTAGTTGATTATGACGTCATATGATGGGTATATGCTCTGGAAAGGTGAATTGTGTTGCGTGTCTCGTGGATCCCCCGTATCCCGATCTGAGCATAGATTTTCGTTTCCTTGTATATGCTCTGCTAATGGACCGGGATGTGATTTCAGCCTTGTATAAATAATGAATTCAAGTTAGTTATGTACAAAATACAAAATATTAGATACTTGTGGATTTATGTGGAAATTAGCCAGCATGCAATGCCCGGGCGCCATACTCCTGATAACTGTTAATATGAAGAATATGCAGCTAGGATATCGACACAGCGCAGTACGCGCCTTGGCGACTATGGAATGCTGGTGAAAATGACGACGAAATATAACTATCTTGAATTCATTATTTATACAACGCTGGAATTACATCCGGGTCCAAGAGCAGAGAGTGTAAAAGTAAACGCAAATCAGTGCTCAGATCGGGATGCGGGAGATCATATAATTCAAGATGCACGCAAATATATTTTTTCAGTAATCACTTTCTCTATCAGTAACTGGGTAGATATCTGTGTTATTGCATTATCAGATTAAGTGCATATACGCCCAGATGAAGCACCACGACCTTCGTTACTCGTCAACCGACGAGCTCTCCTCGTCCAGAAGCAAAATCGGTACCAGTGTAAAAACTGGTTTTCTTAGGATGGAACATTAAGCAGTTGGGGCCACCCTGCATGGTCATGCCAGTGTGATGCAACGCAGATCTATCACGCATGAGGCGTATAGCATTAGAAGACGACAATGACATAGTTTCATGGAACAAATGTGCGTGGGTGTAAGCAGTAAATAAATACAAACCTACAAACGCACGCATGCACACATGTACGCATGCCCATACACATTTACGTGCTCAGATAATTCTGATGTTTACTAAGCATTTTACAATGCAGATCGCTGACTGTAAGAGCCAGGAATAGAACATCAATGGACACTAGAAATTACGTGTTCAGTGCATCACAATTTACATCTCCAAATTTCATTTTCTCAGTTTCAAAGG
Source organism: Chaetoderma sp. LZ-2023a (assembly GCA_034401795.1). Classification (NCBI taxonomy): domain Eukaryota; kingdom Metazoa; phylum Mollusca; class Caudofoveata; order Chaetodermatida; family Chaetodermatidae; genus Chaetoderma; species Chaetoderma sp. LZ-2023a. Next base: position 143,471,504 of record CM067373.1, on the reverse strand, counting down.
CACTGTAGCCCTACAGATAAGTCATTCATATATTGAAAACAGCGGCTTTCTGTCAATTTAATTTCAAAATAATCAACAACACATTTCTTACCATGGACAGTCTTATTCTTAGTCTGAGGTTGAGCGTTAACAGCATTTGCGCTACAACTTGTAAAGGGTTAACGTGTGACTTGGGTATTATAAAAAAATGTTGACGGACTATTTGTATAGTCGCTTTCCCTAGGATCAGTTATCTCACTGGGACTACATCAAATCCTGGTAAAAACAAGCCCTTTCTGACGCGTCGAAAACAGTTACTAAAGATACGGTACCACTTAATACTTAATAAGTTATTAGCCAGAATTAATGCCCTTTTTGGTGGCGAGAACTCTTCTGGTTCGCTAATGCACTGGTTGTATTTCTTTATATGGACGGCAATGAAGTCAAATTTCAGCGAATTTCTTCTATGGTTATGAGAACTACACAATCGCTCAATAGTATGGCTGATGGGAAAACGAGAAGACTTGACGGTTTCGGCGTCAAATTGCTACTTCACAATAGCATAATGGAAATGATTTGCTGTAAGGTGAGACTGAGTGCCTGCGTGTATGCTGCGTAAGTGTTGTCGGAATGGCAGCAGAATAGGGATGTGGGTCATTATATGAACCGATTAGTGTGACGACCATGATAGCATAGGTTACTGGGCCGGTACTTGGACAATAACGGGCGTATTGGCCCAGTATTGGTCCTGTAACGGCCCTGTAGCACACGTTATCAGGGAGCGGTATATTAAAGAACAGGTTATTTTTGTCCACGCATTTGCCGAACTCAGAATATAAAGAGACATCAACATGAGCCCGAAATAGAAACACATATGATGATTAATTTGGTCGTGCAGTAATAAATAAAGAAGCAATTATACACAATATGGGATACATGTTGTTGATTTATATGCAATTTCGCCAACATGCAATGTCCGGGCGTCATTCTCCTTGCAACTGTTAATCTGAAGCGCATGCAGCTAGGAAATAGAACAGGGAATAATGTGAGTCCTGGCGAAGATGGAATGCTGACGTAAATGACGAGTTAAACATAATTATCATGAACTCATGATGTATACAAAGCTGAAATTACATTCTGGTGCAAGATCAGAGAGTATACAAGCAAACGAAACCCCGTGCTCAGATCAGGAAACTGAAGATCATATAAGCCCCGAGACACGCAAATCAATTGTTCAGTAATTGAATAGATACCATTGTCATTGCATTGTCAAATTAAATGTAGACATGTTCAGGTGAAGTCCCTGTGTCTTCCTTTAGCCGTCATCAGACTACCTCTTCGTAGCCATGTTACTCCTGGCTGAGGAGAGCTCATCCGATGTGGAGTCAATGAAGATATAGATGCGTCAGGTGAACATATATCACATTAATGCGATGGTATAATGGTGGAATTTAGTTTCGCAGCCAATCATATGACATCATAATCAACTATGTCACGTGTATGCTGACGCTATGGATGACGCAATTTAGTCCGCCTTGTATTCTTACTAGTCGTCAAGTTGTACGAATTGTATGTCTTTACTATTTAATAAACATTCTGTGAAACTGGTTTGTCTGGACGCTGTTGCTGTCTATGGTTGGTATAGCACTCAGTCAAATTAGTTTCGGTATTGACCCATTCCCGACCCAGTGCCCTGTGTTATCAGGTTTATAACTGAGATTGAATCATTTAATAACTATCATCATTGTGTTTATTTGGGTTTTTTAAACATATTTTCTTGCAACATGTACACACAGGGATTAGGCACCCGTTCTAATGAGCTACGTTCGCCCTCTCCCTATTGCACCCGTTCTACCAACCTACATCCACCCTACCCCTACTGAATAATTACATGGCAGCAAAAAATATAAAAAATTCTACAAAATACAAAATAATATAATTATGTTTACAAGTATCGGATCAACTTGTATAACAGTATAGTATAGCATCCCAGTTCTACATCCAGCCTGTGAATACATGTAACGTATACAAATACAGGAAATCAATCTCACTGTGCATACACTCGATTTCATTATTCTATTGTGAAGAAATATCTCGACGCCGAAACTGTCAAATCCACTCGTTTGATTGATCCATGCGGCTCTCATTGGCATAAAATAAATTCATATAAATTGAATTTTATCATCGTACAAATAACAAATAACAAACAATAGGCCTATGATTAAATCTGGCTATACCGGCACCATGCATCTGTGGCCAACAAAATTGTGATTGTTAACTTAACCAGCATCTCGTCGCCACAAAAAGTGCATGGACTATGTCAAATGCCATAAGTGATACAGTGTCTTTAGTATGTGCATTTTGATGAACCAAAAAGGCTTTGATGATGTATACTTGTGAGATAATATCGAATATATTTAGCTTGATTGTCTCTTAGCTATTACGGGGTGATGTGGGGGTTACTTAATGGAGGAACTTACTATGAATTTTGAAAAAAATATACTAGTACAATGTTGAATATTCTGAACCTAATTTGACTGAGTGCTGTTCCTGTCTATGGCCCATTTTAGAAGTCGCTAACGCGCATTCCAACTGCGAACTCAACTATATACACATACTTATCGTCTATGCAATGTCTGTCTTAAGCCGACAAAATCCAGCGAACAAAAGAAGAGACTAAAAAACAAATAAATATAAATAACCCGCAAAGTGAATAGAAAAATTGGCCAAAGCTATAATTTGGTGAATCGGATGGCGTCGGGGATCAAACCCGTGTAAAGGTAGAGGTATTTGATGATAAATCCCAGACAAGCCCTTGAGAGTTTTCTAGACTGTAATTGGAAGCTATTGTTTCAGGCCGCAATGCGGTATTAACTGTATTACCTGAGAAAATGTGTATCCGATATGGTTAACACTATTGTTGCGAATATGGGGTATGTTTGTGTTCTGTAACATTATAAAGAAAATCTCATTCTTTTTGTGATAGTAGTCCCAGCTAGTATTTAGACTGTTTGACTTGGGGAGGTGTTCTCCATGTCCAAACTAGTCCCTCAAAAGATGTGTTTTCTAATAAATTTTGTTTGATTATATAAATGTGATCGCCTCATTCCAAGCATTATCACCAATAGTGCTGTTTGGAATTGGGGTATAGTTCGTCCCTTTATTGTGGATGCAGTCAACTATTTAAGATATTTATGAGATAAAACAAGTAAATGAGATTTTGCATCACTCTAACTTTATTAATATGGTCGCTATATGGGTGATATGTTCAACAATATTATCAACGCTACACCAAGTAGGTTCATAAAATACAATTCCGAGCACTCATACAATGCTTATGGTAGGTGAGCAATCCAGGTTATTGACCAATTATACGATGCCCTAATCAACTACATCACATGTAGACTGATGTCATAATCAATTATGTCATGAACGGCGCGATTTAGTCCGTCATAGATGCATAAGTATCAGTCAAGTTGTACGAATTGTATGTCTTTACTATTTACAAAACAGTGTGTTGATTATTTTGAAACCAAATTGATATGGTGCTGTAGCTGATATAGGCAGGAACAGCGCCCAGTAAAATTGGTGTCAACATATTCAAGCTTACCGGTAGAGCTTTCTGTAAATTGAGATGTAGAGAGTGCGGAGATCGATCGATCCCAACACGGGCAAAGCGCGGGTGGTGGCTAGCTAAAGATGGATAGCGCATAGCTAAATCTAGACTCTTCCATTGCAAAAACGGTAAGATGTATTTATTCCCATGGCTTGCCTCAGGATGTCGATATTGACGCCAGAATAAATGAATACACAGATGTCCAAATCCTATACATTTATCTTTGGCGATTACCCAGAAACTAGGATCCTTGCCAGCCAGAGGCAAACTAATCAGTTGTCTATTGGGTGGCGCTTTGTATTCTGAGTTCATTGAATGAATTACATGACACGATTATAGACAACGAACAGACGAACTTAAATAACTGCTGATTGCAAAAACGCCTTGTGCTACTGGTGTAACCGTGACCGTTTCTGACAATGACATTCATACCTCATCTAGGCTGTGAATAGATCCTAGGCATACAAATGCAGAGACTCAATCACAACTTACATCAAACCGATTTGTTAATTGTATTGTGAACAAGCAAATGAACGCCGAAACTGTCAAAGCCACGTGTTCGTCCATAAGTCAATTTATTTAATGCTCGCTCAGGCCGATAACCATACAGTAAATTCGCAGAAATTGTCCAGTACATGCCCAGTATCCAGCATTATCATGGCCGTCCTTGTAATCTGGTGGTATAATGGCCAACGTCCTTACGCAGTGGACACGTGCTCGTACATAAACACAGGCAATCAATCTCATCTTACATCAACTCGATTAGTTAATTGTAATTTGAAGAAGCAACTCGACGCCGATGCTGTCAAAGCCACTTATTCGCCCATAAACTAGAATGGCTGTCATATCATAACATAAATTCACAGAAATTGGATTTTATTGCTGTCCGAATAAAGAAAACCAGCAGTACAATTAACCCTTTCTAAGACTACGCCATGCTTTTGGTGTCGACAAGACGTGGTTCTTTATGATCGGCGGTTGTATGACCACCAGTCTTAGCGAGCCAAAAGAGCATTCATTATGACTAATAACTTATTAACATTTTCACCTCCCTGTATCCCAATGTTAGGGCAAACAAACTGGAAATCTGTTGAATATGTTGAGTTTAATTTGTCTGGAATATCATCAGTAATTGCTTCCAGTCTATATAACAGAATATGCTATAAATCGCAAGGAATTTACGTGTTCATGTATTTGTCGTTGAAAGGATTGAGTATTAAGTGGCACCGTGTATTTAGTAACAGATGAGGCAGAACGGACTTTATTTTACGGGGCTTTGATGTAGTGATGTCCATCGTCATCTTTTTTTAAAAATACCCATCCTATATTTTAATCCTTTGCAAGATGTATCGCAGATATATGGTCACTAATTGCCTGCTGCAGAATGTCTGCCGACTACATTTTCATGGTGTTTAATTCTGGACATGCTGAATATTTTGAAAACAATTTGATTGAAACTTGTTGGTGGCTAGGCTACCAAAACCTTTCATTCAAACTGTTTTCAAAACATTCAACACGTCCACAGTTATTTCTCATTACATTGTCTGCATAATTTGTAATTAATTACAAAATAAAAAATAATCAACAACACATTTCTTACCATGTATATTATTATTCTTAGTCTGAGGTTGAAAGTGAATCACAATATACCTGCGCTACAACTTTTAAAAGGTTTAACGTATGGCTTGGGTATTTTAAATATACATGTTGATGGACTAGTTTTACAGTCACTTTCCCCGGCATCAGTTATCTCACTGGGACTACATCACAGCCTGGTATAAACCAAGCCCTTTCTGTCTCGTTGAAAACAGTTACCACAGAGATGATACCGCTTAATACTTAGTAAGTTATTCACCTTTTCCGAGTACCCATCCATCATATGACATCATAATGAACAGTGTGATGTGTACAATGACATCATATTGAATGACGTCATGAATGATGTCGATAAGTACGTCACGAACGCATATTTGAAGACGGTCTATGCGTTGTTGTACAAATTGTTTGCTTTTACTATTTAATAAATATTCTGTTGAATATTTTGAAACTAATTTGACTGGGCGCTGTTGCTGCCATAGGCAGCAACAGCGCCCAGTCAAATTAGTTACAACATATTCAACAGCTTCCCTGTATAGTTTTCAGTAGATTGATAGCTAAGGCCTTTGGGGATCGATGAATCCCAACACGGCGAGTTGTGGGTGGAGCTTAGCTAGTGATGGGCGGGGCATAGCTAAACATGGAAAGGTCCATTAGCAAGAATGCATTCCCTTTTTAGTGGCGAGAAATCTTCTGGTTCATTAAGACATGTGAACTTCGATCACAGAGCTTAAAAACACCTTCTTGTCGGTTCGAAAAACATGACAGTGTTAACAGTACTGTTTGTTTTTGTTTATTCTGACGGCAATCCAATCCAATTTCTGTGAATGCCCTATATAGTTATGAGCTCTGAGAACAACACGATCGGTCGATCAATAATCTGCTTGATGGGAACACGAGTAGATTTTACAGTTTCGGTGTCGATCTGCTTCTTCACAATAGAATTAACGAATCGATGTAATGTAAGATGAGATTAACTGTCCGTTTTGTATGCCTATGATGCTTTCACCGACTGGTTGCAGAATAGAGATGTAGGTGATTATATTACACAATGTAACTTTCCAGGTTATCTATCTATGATATGACGTCATAATCAACTACGTGACGAGTAGGATAGCGTCATAAATAATTACAGCATGCATGACTTGGATTTAGTCCGTCTTAAACGCTAAATTGTCCGACAAATTTTAGGAATTGTATGTCATTACTATTTAACAGACATGTTGTTGAATATTTGGAAACTAATTTGACTGGGCGCTGCAACAGTACTAAGTCAAATTAGTTTCAAAATGTTCAGCAGCTTACCTGTATAGTTTTCTGGAAATTGATAGTCAGGGTTTTCAGGGAGCAATCGATGGGCGAGGCAAAGGTCAAACTGGAAACGTCCAATACAGTGACGACCACGGTTGTCCCGGTATTAGTCCAGCAGCGACGCAGTAACACACGATATCAGGGAGAGGTGTATTAAAGACTCAGTTATTTATGTTCACGCGTATGTTGTTTAATAATCGTGCCATATAATTCATTTGTCAGAGCTCAGAATATAAAGAGACGCCAGCAAGAGCCTGGAATACAAATGCATATGATGATCAAATTTTTAATAAATAGAGAGCGCATTTACACAAAATATTATATACTTGTTGATTTATGTGCAACTTAACCGAGATACAATGTCCGGACGCCATACTCCCGATAACTTTTACTCTGAAGAATATGCAGTTAGGATATAGATATGGCACAGTGCGAGCCTTGGCGACTATGGAACGTTGGTGAAAATGACGATGAAATATAACTATCTTGAATTCATTAATTAAACAAAGCTGAGATTGCATCCGGGTCAATGAGCAGAGAGTATAAAATGAAACCAAAAGCAGTGCCATATAATTCATGATACATCCAAATGGGTTTTTTCTTTAATCAATTTTTCTATCAGTAAGGGGGTAGATATATTTGTCATTGCATTGACAGATTAACTGTATATACGTTCAGGTGAAGCACCAGGACCGCCGTTACTGGTCCCCCCGACGAGCTCTCCCCGTCCAGAAGCAAAATGGATACCAGTGTTAAAACTGGGTATCTTGAGGAGGGCTTCAGGTGACGTGTACACAGTTCCACAAATCGTAAACGTGTACACGGAAAAAATGTATAAAATATACATATTTATATGAAATATGTAAGATATAGCCCCAAAAGAAAATGATATATTCTTTGACAAATTAATTCTCCGAATTTACCGCCATGCTGCCTATCTGTCATTGCTATCCGATTTCAGATGTTAATCCTTTCACAACCGAGCCTGCCAAAACACGTCTCCTACAGTGGTCTTGAGAAATGTCAATTTGCAGACCAATAGGAACAGGATGTGTTTTTATATGTCACCACTGGTATTGCTATGGTATATTTTCAAAAACAACCATCTCTTGGTCTGCTCATTGAGGATTTTTATGTCAGAACATATAGATGTGAATTGCTGTTCAAGCTTGATCTTATCTACGAAGATTATCACTATGAACGATATCATGGCGTGTGGCACTTATCTAAGCTCGCAGTGGACTGATCGCCGCCAGCCTTTGATCAACTCATTAATTAATGGTCTCTATAGTCGTCTTGAGGAATATGCCATTATTGAAAGTCTATTTGCATGTCGAGAGCAAAATATGTTTGTAAATGTATCGTTGCAACGGCTGACTCACCGAGCGAGCCAGTCACTCCGGTGGTAAATTATAAAAACGTTATCGTGCTTTTGCCCGCAAATGTGCATACAGTAATGATAGATTTCGATCTTTCTTAGCCAATCTTGACCAGCAAAGGTGAATCACATTTGCTTGATATTGATCTGTCCCAGACAGGGGCCAAATTGGAATTGTGTGGAAACGTCGGTAAACACGTTGCCCAATCTTGTGTCAAGTTAACCCTATCATGGCCAGGCCGGCCAAAGCTGTCCATGTAATGGTATCTATGAATTTCCATGCGCAGGCAAAGAGAAGATTAGTTTTATAAATTTACCAATGCAATGAGTGGCTCGGTTTTTTAAAATAGTTTTCGCTGTGCATGCGCATGGACACGAACCAAGCAAAAATAGGATTTTCATTTTCGTTTTAATGTTAAAGCCAGCCTAAGCATCGTCTACAGTGATCTTGAGAAATATCCATTTGGATGACATCAAAATGCTCTTTTTGTAAATTTCAGTGATAATTTTACAAAATAGTATCCTCTTGATCTGCAAATAGACATTAACGGAGCCCAAAAGAATTTAATATTTAGTATTCGTTTAATCAAAATGGGTAGTACTTTGAGCGCTTTGAGTCGATATTGACACGGGGGGTGGGGGGTTGGTGGTGGTTGGGGGGGGGGGGGGTGTTATTGTTATTTTATTTTTCAACCCACCACATTCTACCTTCTACACTTAATAATAGGCTGACTAGATATCATATTATTACTACATTTTTGCAGGAGAATGGCAATTGCGTGTACACGTTCGTTAAAACGAACGTGTACACGTCTAATGGTATTGCTCCAAATGCACACTCCTAGTTTATTCGGATGGGACATTAATCATTTGGGTCCATCCTGCACGGTGTACCTGCCAGCATGATGTAGCGCGGCTCTATTACACAGAGTGGTGTTTAGCGTGAGATGGCATGAGGTGACTACAATGATATAGTGGCATGGATCAAATCCACATTGGTGTAAGCAGTCAATAAATGCAAACCTACAAACGCACGCGTGCACGCGTGCACGCATGCACGCATGCACGCATGCGCACACGTTTGCACGTGCTCAAATAATTCAGATGTTTAGGTCTATCAACGCGAATAACAAAAGTTCGTCTGAACATTTCACAATACAGATCGCTGACTACTGTTACATCAATGGTTTTCAATGCATCGCAATTTACAACTCCTAATTCAATGTTCCCAATATCAAACCACGGTACAGGTATGCCATTGAAAACAACGGGCAAATTGATTTCAAAATGTCTTACCATGTGGCTTCTTATTCTTGCTCTGAGGATGAGCGTTAAAAACCATACAGCTGCGCTACAACATGTGAAAGCTTCACGTATGGGATCGGTATTTAAAATATATATAGCTTGATGAACTATTGTTGCAGTCGCTTTCACCGGCATCGGTTAGCTCACCGGGACTACATCAAAGCCTGGTATAAACAAGCCCTTTCTGCATCGTCGAAAAGAGGTACTAAGTACATGGTACCATTTGCTAGCTAATAAGTTGTTATTTAAAATGAATGCACATTTAGTGGCGATAAATCTCCTGGTACGTTAAGACATGCGAACTTAAAGAACCACTGTCTTGTCGGAGCGACAAATCACGGCGTCGTTATAGAGAGCGCTATCTATACTGTTTGATTTTCTTTATATGGACAGCAATAAATTCCAATTTCTGTGAATTTCGTTTATGATTATGAGAACTACATAATCGATCAATAATCGGGTTGATGGGAAAACGAGAAGATTTGACATTTTGGGCGTCGAATTGCTTCTTCACAATAGAATTATGGAATCGATTTGATGTACGATGAGACTGAGTGGCACGTATGTGTTCACGGAATGGCAGCAGAATAGGGATATTGGCCATTATATGAACCGATTATTGTGATTACCACGACAGTGCCTGCTACTGCGCCGGTACTTTGCTCCGAGTATAAAGAGACAAGAGTAAGAGCCCATAATATAAAGATTTATGATGATTAATGTGCTCTTACAGTACTACATAGAGAAACAACTATACGCAATATGAGAGACATGTTGATGTATATGCAAATTTCGCCAACTTACAATATCCGGACGCCATTCTTCTTGCAATTGTTAATCTGAAGCGCATGCAGCTAGGAAATAGATACGGAACACTTCGATTCCTGCCTACAATGAAATACTGGTGTAAATGACGAATTAAACAGAACTATCGTGAATTTTCATTATTTATACAAAGATGAAACTACACACTGGTGCAAGATCAGAGGGTATAAAAGCAAGAGAAAACCAGCGCTCAGATCGGGAGTCGGGAAATCATATAATCCACTAGACAGCCAAATCAATTGATCAGTAATTGGGTAGATATCTTTGTCATTGCATTGCCGCATTAAATGTATTATGTTCAGATGAGGCCTCTGCATCTCCCTTTACCCGTCATCAAACCACCTCTTTGTAGCCATTTTCCACCTGGCTGAGGAGAGCTCATCCGAAGTGGAGTAAATGAAGATCTAGATGTGTCATATGAACATATACCAATTTAATGTGATGGTGTAATGGTGGAATTGAGTTTCGCATATAAACATGCTGTTAAATATTTTGAAACTATAGGTTGAAACTAAGGGCGTAGACGCTGTTGCTGCCATAGTCAAATTAGTTTCAAAATATTCAACAGCTTACCTGTTATAGTTTTCCTCAAATTGATAATCAGGAAGTGCAGGGATCTATAGGTCGCTAAGCGGGCGAAGTATGGCTATACTTTAGCTAGAGATTGGCGGAGCATAGCTAACACTGGATTCCTTCATTGTATTTTCTGTCCATTTACTGGCGATGACGCATTATATTCGCATTCGAAATGTGAACAAATTTGGCACGATTACAGATAACAAACGGGTGGACATAAATACATGAATCTTTATTTTATTGTAACAATTGCACAATGGGATCGGCCACACGTTCTTACAACTTAGATTTGCCCTCTCCCTACATAATTATTATAAGCAGCCAATGATTGAGAACACTAAAAAGAGGTGTGAGAGAGAGAGCCAATAAATTAAGAGGTGAGAGAGAGAGAGAGAGAGAGAGAGAGAGAGAGAGAGAGAGAGAGAGATGTGGGGGGAAAAATGATGTAAACAGATTAAAAAAATAATCGGAAAGAAAACAACAGCTCCTTCAAACACTTTCATTGTCGGATAACAGTTAGCCATTAATATAATAGATTAAACAATACGAATAATTGAATTAACAGACCATATTCATGGTTATTCCATACCGTCGTCATTTACCCCCGTTTACCCACCCCAACCCTTCCTCTCAACTCCCACCATGCTTTCAGCAGGTCTTCTCTTCTCGTTTCTTACACGAAACAAAACGAAAGAGAAACGAGAAATGAGACCCAGTCACCTCCAACCCCGCCCACCCACACATTCAAAATGGCTCCACTCCTGTGTATTTAGGTAAATCTGAACTTTTAACCTCCTCATAACTTGGAACGATAAGTTTGAGGAGATAAACGGTTTAGCGAGCCTTTACTGCATCCCCATCATCCCCTCTCCTGTCGTCGTCGTCGTCGTCGTCGTCGTCGTCGTCGTCGTCGTCGTCGTCGTCGTGGTCGTCGTCGTCGTCGTCGTCGTCGTCGTCGTCGTCGTCGTCGTCTGCGGGATCGCATTATCGTGGATGGTCAGAAAAGCAATAGGAGAGTAACACATTAATTGTGAGTAAGTGAAGAAATATATACACAGTAACGACAGCTGAAATAAAGCATTACAGTATATAGCATATCTATGCAGTCATTTCTATCATAAATATTTAACAGTAACGACAGCGGAAGCAACAATGTAAAGTATATAGTATATCTATAGAGTCATTTGTATCATAACCATGTAACCATGACAATAAAAGTCTTTATTAAATCCCTTTCATGATAACGCAGGCTACTGGGCCGGTATTGACCAAGCACCGACTCAGTGTTCTGTGTTGTCAGGGCTGTAACTGCAATTGGATCTTTTAATAATCGGCATATTTGTCGGTTTATTTTTAAAACCTATTTTATTGTAACATGTGCACAAAGGGATTAGGCACACGTTCTAACAACCCACGTTCACCCTGCCCCTACTGAATAATCGCAGGGCAGCAAAAACCATAAAATATTCTACAAGATACAACTATATTTACAAATATCTAATCAACTTGTATAACAGTATAGCATAGCATCCCCGTTCTACATCCAGTCTGTGAATACATCAAATGCATACAAATACAGACAATCAATCTCACTTTGCATACAATCGATTCCATTATTCTATTATGTAGAAGCATCTCGACGCCGAAACTGTTAAATCCACTCGATTTCCCATCAAGCAGCCTAGTGCGTGATGCCTGCATCACTCAAGGCCGTACAAAGAAATTTACAGAAATTGGATTTTACTGCAGTCCAAATAAGAAATAACAAATGGTAGGCATACGATTAAATCTGTCTTCGGATTGCTCGATCCCCGAATGCCCTAACTATCAATTTCCTGAAAACTATACAGGTAAGCTGTTGAATATTTTGCAACTAATTTGACAGCAACAGCGCCCAGTCAATTTAGTTTAAACATTTTTCACAGAATGTTTATTAAATAGTAACGACACAATTCGTGAAACAACTCATAATCCATCTTCAAATATGGGTTGGTGACGTACTTATCTACGTCATTCATCACGCCATAATGACGTCATTCATTATGATGCCATTCTACACGTCACGCAGTTGATTACGCCGGTATATGATGGGTGGATACAATGGAAAGGTCCACTAGGTAGATGTTGGAGGTGACTGAAACAAATGTTAGCCATGTGGCAAATAACGTTAACCATGTGACCTCCAAAATAATGAATGTCCTGGGAATTTACACCTTAGAGCGTGGTCAGCCTACTTCTAGATGATTGATTTTCGAGGACGTATGAAATGTAGGGGATTATCCTGTGAGTCATAGCCAAATATCTATGCATGATTTGAAGAGAAATAAATATGATTTATCATTCAAGAAACTGGAAATTGCATCCTACATTTCATTTCTCCTGCTTTGCCAGAATGAGTCACATTTCAGTTATTGAAGATCAGCCCACATCAAACTGTTGTGATCTGTCTGTGGACTATGACTCATTTACCGACCTGAATAACTGGCTTGTAACATTGGCATCGACACGGAAACACAATGAGTAATGTTACACTAGCTGGGCTTCAGGGATTATGGTCGTATTATTAATAGAAGATTAATTCCTAATAAATAATTCTCACTGATACCCGGTGAGATATGAACGGTACAGCATTCCATTATTGAATATGATTGACACATATGTCATTCAATGGTTACATTTTACAACATAAAATGAAATGAAATATATTACAACATAAAATGAAATGAAATATATTATAAACATCCGCAACATAATGCTTTGGACGTGGCGCAATGTTGAAACTATGAAACGCATATCACACCAGTGGGGAATAAGAATCATGTACCTTGGCGGGAGAAATGTGATACACTCGCCGCGGTACCTTAAAATAACCAATTACCGTCGAATTTGTTCGAGAAAATCTCAATTCCCACATAGGAAATGCCTATTTGCAGACCAAAAGAAGACATTTTTTTTTAGAATTTACCACTGGAATGGCTGGCTCTGTTAACGAGCCAGTCATTCCAGTGGTAATTTTTCAAAACTAGTCTTCTTTTGGTCTAGACATGGACATTTCTCAAGCTCACTGCAGAAGTTGTTGTTTTGGCTGCTATGGGTGTTAAAGGGTTAAAATATGACACATGTGCCGTGATCTGAGTAAAAATTAGCTTCGCTAAAATCCATTGTGAAAGTAAAACAGATTCCATACTCCAGTGAAATATGCATTTTGCTTAAAACTATCATTGCCATAGTTACCTTTTAACACTAAAATACAAGTTTCACCCACGCGAAAGTTGTTGAATATTTTGAAACTAATTTGCAATCAATTCAGCTGAAGTGAATTACTCTCGACATAGTTCAACTGTGTACAGTGATCGAGTGTGTGTCTCCTCTGTAAAAGTGCTTACCATTTACAGTTAATTAGATATCAGTTTAGAGGTCACTGTGGCTCATTCCATCCTCGAACTGATGAGTTTGATAGTAAATGTCAACTCTCTTGATATCCACTATGCCTCAACTCTGTGCACTTAATAACGAACTTCTGTCTTAAGCTGACAAAATTCAGCTAACTTAGGCACAAACCAAAAATCACTAACTATTAATAGCGAGCAAAGGGAATGAAAACAATGGGCAAAGGTTTAATTTGAAGTCGTTAGTGATCACTGGGGCGCAATGGTAGAGGCATTTGATGAGCAATTTCAGAAACCACGTCTAAGCGCGTCCTAGGTCGTAATTGAAAAATAGTGTTTCAGCTCACAGTAGGCCATTATTATGTATTATTTGGAAAAATAGAGCACCTCGTCAGTGTAACATTATGGTCGTAAATGTTGTGTCTGTTTGTGTTCTGTAACATTATAAGAAAACCGTGTTCTCTTTATGATGTGCAGCCATAGTTATCATTTAGATTGTTTGACCTAGGGTGTTCTCCACGTCCCTCAAAGGATGTCATTTCTATCAAACTTCACATATAAATGTGACCGATTCATTCCAAGTTTTGTCACCAATAGTGTCGTTCGGAATTTGTATTTATGATGTCCTGTTATTGCAGACGCAGTTAACAAGTTATGAGATGTATGAGATACTACATGTAAATGGGACGTTGTCATCACTCTAGCTTTACTACTAGGCCAGCTACATGACTGATATATTCCACACTATTATGAACTCTACTGTAGGTTCATGGAACACAATTCCTAGGACTCATACAATGTTCATGGTAAGTGAGAATTCCGGTTTATGGATCAATCATATGGCGTTATAATCAACTATGTCACATTGCGATTGACGTCATAATAAATTACGCCATAAATGACGCGATTTAATTTGTCATAAATGCTTAATTGTGGTCAAGTTGTACGAATTGAATGTCTTTGCTGTTTAATAAACATTTTGTTGAATATTTCGCCATAGGCAGCAGCAGCAGCACCCAGTCAAATTAGTTTCAAAATATCCAATAGCTTACCTGTATAGTGTTCGGGAAAGTGAGATTCAGAGAGTGCAGATATCGATTGATACTAACACGGGCAAAGCGTGGGTGCAGGTTAGCTAGAGATGAATAGCGTATACAAACACGATTGATTGATTGATTGATTGATTAAATCCTGGGGATTAAATCGTAGATATAAAATTCGTACACTTGATGGACTATTCAATGTTCCTGATGAAGCTATTTACATCATTCATCACGTATTTTAATTGTGACGTCATCCTACATATGACGTAAATAATTATGACGCCATATGCTTGGGTGACAGATCAGATCCATCCATTTCCATAGAAATATCCTATGCCCATTTGCAGACCAGGGGACCATTGTTTTTGGCACTTTACCATTGGAATGATAGGCTCAGTTATCAAGCCAGTCATTACAGTGGTAAATTTTCAAAAGTGTCTACCGTTTAGATGTAAATGGTAGTTTCTCAAGATTGCTACAGAAGCCATTTTGGCTAGTTTGGTCTGGATGAGTGTTGAAGTGGTCAGTACAGGAAAGATTTGTGTAGATTATGGAACCAATAATGCTGAAAGTTGTCTACATGTGTGCAGCAACGGTTTACGGCAGCAGTTTCAAAAATGAATAGAAGTTATCATATAGTTATCATATGTACATAAATGTTTGGAATTTCAGCGATGTATTTCCCCTATTTATGTTTGCCATAGTTTCATATTTTGCATGCCATTTAAGTAGAATTTCTATTCAAATTAACCAAAAAAATTTTACTGACTTTTGGAGGCTATGTACATATCTTATCGTCTGCGTCAGATGTCAGTCAGTCAGTGAAGATCCAGCGGTCGAGACATCTATCCCATTCCCCCCATAGTGAGCGTATACGTATGCGCGATCAAGCCAATATATATCCTAAATCTATGGTTCCAACTAAAAATGGAGGCGCGCTCTATTTATCTGTCTAGTTAGCTGTTGGAGACCACACTCCTTTGCGCAAAATGGCCGCGCCTATACGCAATTCTAGACACAACCCGAATATAAGCGTAGCCGTGAGCGGCCACGCAATTGAATACATTTCGCCAAACAATTATTATTATTTAGAGGATTAGTGCGGTGTAACATAAGATTTACAGCCAGCAAGATCAGTGTTTACTTTATCACGTCCGTGGCTGCTTGACGGCCACGCTTCCCCGTTCTAAAAATAATGACGTAATGACGTCATGACAAACCTCCTATACACAGAAGACGAATAAATATATAAATAAATACATTAATAAACAAACAAACTACATGTAACATTAATTTTCTCCACCACGGTACCACTACTGAAGTGTAGCTGTCATCAAAGACCTAGCCTATGTAATAATAGCCACACACCCGACCCCCCCCCCCCAACCGACCCCCACCTCCCAGCCTCGGCTGCTAACATCCACCACCCCTAAGGTTAATTAGGTGCATTACCTATAAAGTAACGCTTTCTAGCCAACAACACTATTATAAGATATATATATCTAATCTAAATCCGTTTATACCACCGTGTTCAATATAGTTTATACATAGAATGCCATATAGTTAGCTATTTTCCTGGTACGAAAAACGACGCTAGAGTGCAAATTAGAGCACAAATCTAGCATCAATCGGATTAACAGCTTCTCATGTTCCTATATTTTAATGGAATTAACTAGTAACTACTTCAAGACGTAATAATGGAATCCCGTTGATATTTTCTGTCATGAAAATAAAATTTACAATACTCATGACTCACCTCACACGCACCTGGTATCTCCATAGAATTTTGTGTAGTCCGATCTCGGCTTCAGACGAAAAACATATATATACAAATGAAATAATTTTACAATCTATATAGATTCCTACACTTGTGAGGTACAACATATATTGGGCACCACAATTCTAATACACGGGCGTGGGAAATGAACCGATTGGTTCAGAAGTTACTCGTCAATCAGGGCTGTATGTTGGACAGAGGAAACGCCCACCGAACGCAAGTGAATGGGAGTTCCGAACACATTGCTTGTGACAAATCCTCACAAGCATACCAACCTCACAGGTTTGTGATACAGATAAAATTTACCTCAGAAGAATGGAAATGTGACGATATTATATATATATATATATAATATCGTCACATTTCCATTCTTCTGAGGTAAATTTTATCTGTATCACAAACCTGTGAGGTTGGTCTGCTTGTGAGGATTTGTCACAAGCAATGTGTTCGGAATATATATATATATATATATATATATATATATATATATATATATATATATATATATATATATATATATATATCCGAAATATCAAAGAGATACCCGCTGGGAGGACTGTAACCGCAAAAGAATTATATCGTGACATCAAGCAAATAAGTTTTAAAATGGGTTTATTGACCGACTGGAAACGCTTTATGGGCATGGTTTCGTATTAAATGTGTAGCTCTAACAGGTAAGCCCCTTCAACAAGTTCGGACCCAGTACATGCAAAATATTACCAAATAAATATAACTCATATAAAATATAGATTTGATGGTAAATGAACTAAGGCCAAAACAGAGTACCCTACATAATATCGCCTATGGGGAATTAGTCATATCCCATCTTATAATAAGCATCCAATATCACATGATACAGGGCTGATCTAGGAAAATTGGAGGAGGTCTGTGGAGCATACTTTGCTAAATATTGAGCTTCCGACATCTCAATTTTAGGACAGCTTCAGGAACGTGATCACATATTTTGATACAAATTTCACATGGACCTGTTAATTTTGTCCAAAGATCTTCAACGACATATTCGTTAACTCACACATAATTTGTCTTCTCCGGTCTATTAATGTTGGTGGATTTTGAAGCTCAAGAGATCTAGGGCCTACTCCAAATATATTGCGATTGTGCAAAGGCGATCGATTGTATGTATGCCATTTGCCAGTTTCTTCAAAAGAAAGCTGTGATAGATTATAACCTGATCGATCACTGGTGCTGAAATGAACGAGTGCGTAGGAGAGGATTTTATCGGATGAAAAGGAGCTTTTTACGGAAAATGTTCCATATACTGCACTAGAACAGGCACTGTTATAATATAGGTTACTGGGTCCGTACTGGGCAAATACCAGCCCAGTACCTGGCGTTTTCAGATAAGTAGAATGCAATTGCCTTACTATGTATATAGGTGCGGGTTGCACTTAGTTGTCATAGACTGGTATTTCACCGTGCTTTCTATTAACAGGAATTTGTATGACATTGGCCACAATGATCACCTTTTCCTTATGTAAGGTTCTCTCTCTCTCTCAGAGCAAAGCATAATCTAATGGAGGAATCCATTTTAGCTATGCCACACCTATCCCTAGCTAAGCCCCACCCACGGTTTGCTCATGTCGGGATCAACCGATCCCTGCACTCTCTGAAACTCAATTTCCACGAAACTATGCAAGTAGGTTGTTGAATATTTTGAAACTAATTTGACTGCTTGCTGTTGTTGCCTAATATTTAACAGCATGTGTATTAAATAGTAAAGACATACAATTCGTACACCAATGCTTAGTGCGTCATCAATTAAACATTCATGATGAATTTAGCTGGCCCATTCATGAAGTAATTGATTCGTCACGTAGATGATCATGACGTCATATGATTGATTGATAAACTGGAATTCGCCATTAAAATCCTCTCAACATGACAGAAGGTATGGCCTGATGGATGGGCAGAGACGTTTAAGGGGCGTTATCTTGTTAGAATATCGCCCTAAAAGCGGCCTAATCGCCCGTATGTTGCACAGATAGTGCATTCTAAACGCTAACGCCATGCTCAACGGACATGCGACTTTAACATGTTGTAGTACTTATGCTACACTGGGCCTGACCGCTCACTTTTAGTGTTGATCCTACCACATGTGAACATCGTTTAAACTGCCCCCCTGCCCACCCGCTAGGTCTTGCGCAGATAGTCCTTAAAGCGGGTTTTCCATCACTGTTCATTCTGGGGGCAAATTATATGTTTGAAGATGCTGGGATATCAATTATACAGTGAACACGTAATTTCCATTGCATAAAATTTATGTTGGGAGAAATGAATTCCTACACCCGTTGTTGCCTAGCAACGGTGACGTAGCGATCCAGGATGTATAGTTATTTTATTAATTGTGATTTATAATTTGCAAAATGAACTATGTTGTGAAATCTTATTGGACAGCACTGACATTCCAAAGGGTCATTAAAATTAATAATTTAAAATCTGCTGTTCTTGTCACTATGCAAGAGATAGATCGTAAGAGAATGATGAGAGTCGACGTGAAAATGATAAATTATCAATATAACGCTGGTTGCTCGCCACGTACAGGGCCAGTACAAAGATAATTCGGTCCGGTATTGGCTCAGTACCCGCCCAGTATCCTGTATTATCAAGTTAAAGCTCTTAGGCTGACACAATTCATCTAACACCGGAAAACACTATTTCCTAGTACTGGTAATAACGCACAAATGGGATAGAAATAACCCGACTAAACGTAGAATTTGCTTAAATTGTGTGGTAATGGTGGCTGCGATTATAGCAGTACGACGCCAGAGGCACTTGAGGAAAATGCGATAGATGTCGTTTAAGCGCTTTCGAGGCACTAATTGGAAAATAACGTTTCCGGTCGCAATAGGGCATTTAATGTAATAGATGCCATAAATACGACGATAAATAGAGCAGCAAAACTGTATAACACCAGCATCGGTAATGTGCTGCACTGGGTGTGTGTCGTGTATGGTTGGTAGGCACCAGTTGTCTATTTACGATGCATTGGACCATCCGTTTAATACCTTTTGACCGAGTGGGGTGGGGGTTTGTTAATGGGATACCACGCCCATCTGTATTGTACTGACCTATTATGGTATTTCGACTCCATATCACTCATTTCCCGTCACATTCCTTTGACCGTATCACAATGGAGGAATGTAGTTGTACTTATACTTATACTTATACTTACTTATCATATACTACCCGTATAGGCAAAATGCCTGTAGATAGATGGCGACTACATTATGCGTATTGCTTAGTTAATTTGTTTCGAGGTAAAGGAAAGATAATGATTGTGTACTGGCTCTTGCGTATACAAAAAATCTGACCAAAATGAATCTAGTTTATTTTTGAAGATATTTAGGCTTACGGCACTAACTACTTCATTTGGTAAGCTATTCCAACTATTCGTAATTCGGTTTGCAAAACAGTTCTGCCTAATTAGTTTGTTACTTCGGCTCTTAGTGAGTTTAAAATTATGTCCCCGAGTGATGCTTTGTTTGTCTATCTCCAAGAATGGGCACTGAACACGATAAAGGTCATGAATGTATTTGTAAGTTTGAATCATATCCCCATGCGATCGACGGTAATAGAGAGAAGGTAGATTCAGATATTTTAACCGGTCTGAATAAGTATAATTTCTTATTGAGGGTATCATTTTAGTTGCTCTTCGCTGCACATTTTCTAGTGTTCGACTGTCTTTTTTAACATAGGAGTCCATGGACCGTTCCCGTATTCAAGTATAGGTCTAACTAGCGAAGTGTACAGCCTTACTAGAGTTGAAGAGTCTAAATGGGTGAGAGACCTTCTTATCAGTCCTAAAATCTTATTAGCTGTTGATACTTGGATTTGACAATGGATGCTAAATTTTAGTTGGTTGTCTACATTCAGACATAAATCGTTTACGACAGTTGTTTCTACCAGCTTAATATTTGTATCAAGAGAGTTCATGAAGTATGAATGTTTAATATTAGCTGTACCTAGATGCATAGCACAGCATTTGTCAGCATTGAATTTGATTTGCCAGATAGAAGACCATTTCGTTACGCTATTTAAGTCATCTTGTAGTTCTATTGCATCAATTGATGATTTAATTTCTTTGTAGATTTTTGTATCGTCAGCAAACATGTTAATTGTAGAACACTTAATTGCATTTTCTACAGTTGTAGCTATGCCTGCAGATGTTTAGCCAAGCTCCACCCACGCTTTGCCTGTGTTGGGGCAGTCGCTCCCTGCACTCTCTGAATGTCAATTTCCGGTAAGCTGGTGAATATTTTGGCAGCAACAGCGTCCAGTCAAATTAGTTTCAAAATAGTCAACCGAATGCTTACTAGATAGTAAAGACATACAATTCGTACAAGAATGCTTAGTCCGTCATCAATTAAGCGGGCACGATGAATATAGTCACGTCATTTATGACGTTTTTGATTATGATATCAGACTACATGACAGGTAGTTCGTTTTGACGTCACATAATTGACTGCGAATATGGAATCCTCCATTATTTTTGTTTGTAACTTCGGATTGATTTTTATCTATGATCACCCTCTGACGTCCTCTATTGTGAACGCACGAAGCAAGTCTGATACAACCATTAGGCAGTTGCCTATTCGTGGGTAGTATGAGGATGTAAGTAGTCATCTTAAACAAAGCAAGTGTGCAGATGTGAATATCTGAGAGCGAGCGACAAACACACACGCTGTTGACAAAATGCGTCTCGGCGACAAATACCTGTGATTTAGGGCCGAAACCCACCAAACGCGGTGCGGCGCGGTAGCGGTCCGCCGTGGAATTAAAACACATACAAATTTATGACAATGTTTCCACTGAACGCGGAACCACACCGCGTTGACGCGTAGCGAAACTATTGCACGAAAAACCGCCAAGGCCTTCCTTTTGGTCTGTCGCTTCGCACGATTCTACCGCCTTGTCATAACATGCCGTGGAGGGGCACACCATTTCTCATATATACTGTCAGTCTGTGCTTTATGTACTTTATGCACACAAAATGACGTGTCAGGTGATGAAGATTATATCACGTCAGAATTTTTTAACAAAAGGAACTGCTTAAAAACACTATTATAACCGGCCAAAACTACGATAAAATTTCAAAACTTTTCACATCGAAAAAACCCACAAACTATTAAACAGACTGTAATTTTAACAGACTTATCTTAAAATAGTTTCCCAGACAACAGCAACGACGACGACGGCGACGGCGACGACGATGACAATGGCAATGGACTAACAATGATGATGCCAATGCAATGATGCATACATAATATAGAGAACCAATAGATGTGGAACAGCGGCTGTCAATGTGCTTGAGGTAACTGATGATGATGATGATGATGACGATGATGATGATGATGATGATGATGATGATGATTACTACTTAATAATAATAATAATAATAATAATAATAATAATAATAATAATAAATAATAATAATAATAATAATAATGACAATAATTTAATTACTTATAGCCTATGTCTATAGCGTAAACTAATTATTTAATATTCACCCTTCATTTATCAATGTAAAATTGATCCGAGTTTACTAAAGTTCTATTCAAATTAAATATACTATTTGCGTCTGTCATACATTTCTGAATTGATGTCTTCATTCGGAAATACGGAAAAGAAACTGATAATTGGCGTAGAGAGGCACCGCCAATTGTATGATAAAACTTGCGGAGATTATCATAACACCGACATCAGAGAGAAATCTTGGTCAACATATAGGTCAAGTTCGACTCTAACTATAGTCAGTTTGCTGGTTTACTGATCATGCGCAGTTGCTATGCCCAGTTGAATTACTATTGCAGAAAATTTGGAACCGGATACCAGTCTCTATTAACCCTTTCTGTCGTCTGTTTTTATGACCTACGAAAATGGGTTATTTTTGTCCGCTAAGACGTCAAAAAGCGTTCATATGGCATAACGTGGGAAGGAATATGGGCTTGGGAACATTGACAAACAATGGGAAAGCATAATTTCATCAAACCTAAATTATTTAGTGAAATATTTACACTTTTATACTCATTTATTCGTGGCAAGCGATCGGTGTCCGCCATTTTGAAATTTACGCAAATATCGGGCTAACCATCTGAACCGAGGTCGGGTGCTCGGTTGACTATAGTCGACTAGCTAGTTAACTATTTGAAGTTCGGCTGGTACTCTAGTTAGCTATAGCTAACTATGGTTAGGAGTCGAACTTGACCCTAGCAGCAAGAAATTGAATCTCAAACGTAATTAATTAGTACTATTATTCATATCAATCTACTAATCCGCAGTTTAACCTCCACAGCCCAAATGTATCGTCTTCTAATCATCTTAGTTATAATGGCCGTAGTTTTCTTTATATTTTTTATATTTACTGCCGATAGTCAGTGCGCATTAAGCAGTTGGGGTATTAGTAGGGTTCACTATGTAGTTTCGTTCAGAATTTTTGGGGATTTGTAACACCATATATTTTTGGAAAGCATTTTATATGCCAATTTCAAAAACCAAGGTTTGCATTTGCATAAATGTCTTCATGGCGGCCGTCTTGAATTTTCAAA
The DNA here is from genome assembly GCA_034401795.1 of Chaetoderma sp. LZ-2023a. Classification (NCBI taxonomy): domain Eukaryota; kingdom Metazoa; phylum Mollusca; class Caudofoveata; order Chaetodermatida; family Chaetodermatidae; genus Chaetoderma; species Chaetoderma sp. LZ-2023a. The sequence goes on along the minus strand of CM067373.1, from coordinate 143,448,143 downwards.
ATGGCCGCCATCTATATCCTTCGAAATCCAATATATCTGCAACCATGTACCCTAAATTCACAATTTTGATGTCTATATCTAGGTTTTCTGGGTCAACGATTGCATTGGTAACATTTATAATAAACTTCAAGTGCCAGAAATAATGTTTTGGTTGATAATTCCCAAAATAATAAGCAATTCTCACACAACATCTGCAAATGTCGCACCTTTTACCTAAATCAATATTTGTTACAATATTTAACGGTAACAGTAGCCCATAGTAATCCTATAGAGGGGATAGAATGACGATATAGCCCAATGGCCTGTTATCTACACGTAATCACATTGTCATCATGTTTATTAATAAACATATTATGACAGAGTATGTATATGGTGAGCGGCGTGCCACATTTTACAATAATGGATGGCCGAGGGTAATTTTCAAATTCACCAGTAAAAGTAAACTGAAAGCAAATTTTGCAGAAAAGTTGTTCAAATGATCGTCTGCTCATAGATTTGCAATAAGCATAATCAGACAGCAATAATCTTCAGGATTATCGTTTGTAATCTTGCAATAAGCATTGATCAAATATATTTTGTCATCAAATTTGAGTAAATCATGAGCGATGTACAGCTTGATGCAACACAGGAGTTAACAAACTGGAAGCTATGCATTTTATGCCAGACAGATGCTACTGTTAAAGGACCAATGGTGCAGCATCCAAGAATAGACTCATTTACCAATTTGTTGCAAGCAGTCGAAGAGAGAGCAACATTGAAAGATGGTTCATACATTGAAATTCAGAAAAGACTTAGACTTTGCATATATGGTGACCTATCTTCACATAAAGCTGGTTGGCATCCCAGTTGTTACTCTACTGCCACTAACAAAGAAGAAATACGACGTGCACGAACTCGCATAGAGGATGCACTATCTAGTGGGTCTTACATTACTAAGAAACGTGGGATAAAGAGGAAAAGTGCTATTGATGAGGCATCGACATCAACTTCAGTATTTACACGTTCCTCGACAATTCCACTGTGTAAGGAACTGTGTTTCTTCTGCCAGACAGACGATCATAATCAGCAGTTGTTCAAATTACGAACTCATAATGCTGGTAAAGCCCTAAGAGATGCATTGGAATAGCACAAGATACAGCATTACTTACTAGATTAAATACCTCGCTTTCCCCGTGTGATGCACATGCAATTGATGTCCGGTATCACAAGCCATGCTGGAGGAAGCATGTTTTCCACATTTTACGAGATTCAGATACTACAAGAAATGCTGAGAATGATCTCTCCCGGCAAATGGCATGTCCGATTGAAATTATCCATATTGTTGATACACACACCCGAAATGGGGCGTATCTGTCTATGGCTGATATAGAAATAACATATATAAACATGTTTGACCGTAAATCCTTGGACTTATTCACCTACATTTAGTAGGCAGTGGCTGAAAGAGAAAATCCTTTCTGAGTTAAATCATGTAATGTAAGATCTGTCCTTCAAAAGGACAGGCGCAAGTGTGCCGTTCTGTACTCGCTAGAAGCATGTGAGGAAGAAATGGTTCATTCTGCGATGTGTGAAGATGATGGTATGGAAGGCATGAAGGCGATCTATAGGGCAGCACAGATTGTTCGAAAAAGCATCACAACATTCACTAAGAATGATGGTGAACATGGTTCAGTCCTTGTTTCCAGCAATATGGATGACATCCCATGTGAACTATACACACTGATACGATGGATAATGGTTGGACCTATAGATAGTTTGGATAGCAACACCAGAGAGTATCTCGTTGATATATCCGTAGTGTAGTGTAGAGTCAAGGAAATGGAGTTTCCAAAAATCAAATTACATCCGTCCAACCACAACTTGAGCACTGTGAAGAGCAGTATAATAGAAATAATACATAATATACATATTTTTAATGGAAACAGCTAGTATAATAAACAATACTTATGAAAATACTGTAATATAATTAATGTACCACAATATTTAAATAAGAGAGATAATGAACATAACATGACATACAGTTTTTTGCGGCTGTTTATGCAAAAAATCAGTGTTTCTCTGTTTATTTCAATAAAAATGTCAATAGTGTGCGTGCGTGTGCGCGCGCGTGTTGGTGTGCGTGTGTGCATGAGTACTAAAGACGCCATTTTTTCGCAGCGTCATTAGGTGACGTCAGTTGTTTGTTATGACGTAATACGTTTGATGTTTGATTACATCAATCAAAATTGTATATGACACCATAATTAATTACGTCACAAGTAAGCTGACGTCACATACAAAATACGCAATGTAAATGATCTTATAGCCAGTTCTTACGATCAGATTAATCGAATTCTATAAAAATCTGACCATGTAAGTATAAAATCTGAAGGCGAATCTGATGATTCTACAGATTTGTTGAATTTGATACAATCTGAAAGCGTAAATCAAAGATCTGAATTATGTTGCCAAGAGAACACAATCCCAGAACCCCACCACTGGAATGACTGCTTCGATAACCGAGCCCGTCATTCCAGCGGTAGATGTTCAGAAACAGCCCCACCCCCTCCCCGCAAACGGCCAATCAATGAGCAAATATTTATCTTTTCTTGACCACATTTTGCATGATCAATGAGATCAACTATATTATTTTCATGAGAAATGAGTAAAAAATAGAATAAATTCATAGACAATTATTGAAGTTTCATATTTACTACGAGAAATGCAGATGAAGAGAAGCGGTTGGGGTGGGAACAGACCTTCCTCGATATTACACCCAGCTCTGGGTGCGTGCGTGCGAGATCCTATCTATAGTCAGGAAGCTGACTCTTACTGATCATGACGCCATACATGTATATATGAGTGAGAGATCGGATCCCTCCATTGGCTCACATGCCTCCTTCAACAAGAGCTAGAAGTGTCCATGAGCGTATGCTCATCACTTCATATATACTTCTTATAATTCCCTGGTTTTACCAGAACAATTCGTCTATTCTCTTGTTCCCGACATTTTATTGGAATATTGAGATTCAGGGAATTCAGGTATCGATCGATCTCAACACAGACAGAGCGTGGGTATAGCTTAGCTAGAAATGGGCGGGGCATAGCTAGAAATGGATTCCTCTATTGTCAGATCGGATACCTGGTCAATACTGATGTCATCATCGTCGCCATCACCATCATCATCATCATCATCAGCAGCAGCAGCAGTATCGTCGCCGCCGCTGCGGCCGCCGCCGCCACCACCGCCGCCACCACCACCACCACCACCACCACCATCATCGTCATCATCATCATAAGCATCTATCTGTATGAGTTACCTCAAGCATAGACCTATTACCAGCTGCTGTTCCACATCTATTGGTTCTATATATGGTGTATGCATGCTTACAATCTGTGGAGCCACCAGACCTAAAAGCTGTTCAAACATTGTTTTAAGCATTCGAAAATATTGATGAATTTGACCATCATCTAAGTAGAGCTCTAATATTAACCTATGAAATTCGACAAGCGCTGTCCGTCTCTGAACGATGCGATGTATCCAAAATCCATGTCATCGGCGATGCCTACGATGATGGAGAAGCAATAGTAGCAAACGTTCTTCAGTTGTCATTTTATGATATTGTCCTAACTTTTTAACTTAGTAACTTTAAATTCTAAATCGAGAGAAGCGCCTTCTAAATGGAGTTATTATGAAATAACGCTCATCGTTAAATTTCTCCGCTTGCAAAAAGCCTGCTTGGTGGAAACAGACATCGCGGTGGAACGCGGTGAAACGCGTTGCGTTGCCGCTTCGTCGTGCCGCACCGCGTTTGATGGGTTTCGGCCCTTACTCTTCTCTAAATTCCCGTTTTACGGAGAGTGTCATCCACTCCCCGCGTTCGACATCTCATTTAAAGTGTTATTCCAAAGCCATTGCCTGTATGCCACAATCTATCGGTGCAATACAATATTTGATATTAGATCAGTTTTCATTTAACCCTCTCTATGACAACTACCCTAATCAGTAAAAACTGTACGAGGTATAGTATATTTTCGTTAATATTTGGAAAGTAATATGAATGGAACCCATTGAAATGGCTTCTAGACATATTAACTTCAAAATATTCAGCATATTTCCTGTTTGTTTGCCCTGGGACTGAAATACGGAGAATGTATCGAGGAAGAGGTACGCGTCTTCGCTGGGTTTACAAATCATGAGGAACATATTCCTAACCGTCTGAAGTTTAAGGCCACTACGCCAAAATCCATGACGATTTTATATAAATTATTTTCATTAATTTGAAACTAACCTGACTGGGATCTGTTGATGTCTATGTCAACAACAGGTTCCTATTAAATTAGTTCAGATTACTCAACATATTGCATGTGTGATGGTGTTAAATATGAGTTTTAATTTGGTTCTGGGATGTCGGCGATCAAAGGGCTAATTAAACTCACGCGTCTTTTTCCTTGGGGCTTGATTGATAAACATGACGTATGGTTTTCCCCGCATATATTTACCAATGAATTGTCTTACAGACATGCGTGTAGTACAGCTCTGAAATAATTTAACATGTTTCAAAAACAAAATTGAACGTATAATTGAATATCGTGACCATAATGGGATTGGAAGACGAAGGCAGGAATGTCTTTCAATCCAATTGTGCAAAGAAATGTCAGCAGTTCATTTCGTTGATTGTATTCAAAATTACATTAAATAACATGTTTATGCTTTTGTTTTTGTAATCTATTCATTTAAGTATTAGCTGCACTATCGTTCATAGCTTAGAAAGAAGTCACGCGGTACCCCACCCGACCACATCGAAAGAGAAGACGGCTGATACGAGACATTTTCATCATTTCTCCATAATTTCACAGGTTGTTGTACACGTTGTTGTCAAACCTCTGTTCTAGGTCATGAATCCCCATATATCAATTGCATGAAAAAAGCATAACCACAAGCTGTATTAGTCACACTGCGTTGGGCGATGACGACCCCCTCCTCACTGCACTCCACGTCACCCCACACCGCCCTGCGTGCAAATCCACCACTGGCTGTCATCCATTATCGTGCAATTGTTTTCATGTACCAATGACTGTGTAATAAATTTGAGACTTTTGTGTCTGTACGGCCTTTCAATTATAGCCCTTAATACGATAGATTCCCTTATCACGCGAGAAACCAACCTCTGATGTTATGGGCACCTAATCCTGTCTTATAAGGCTCTCTGGAGAGGCATTAAGAAAGTCCACGTCTTTATCTAGTATTAGGTAGATCGATTATACATAAAATCCAGCATTCGGTAGATCGCTTTTTAGGCGATACGTTACTGCCAACTCCCGGCAATATATGTCTCCTCTAAAAATACAATGTAGTAATATTTCAAACATGTGTTGTACTAATTTTTTTAAAGCGATCCAGCTTAATGTTTATCGTGTTATACAAATTGCAAACACTCGCCATTCCGCGTCTTCACATTGTAAAAGGTATTCAGAGTTTCCGGATGTCTTCGGATTTCTTTCTGGTCATGTCCAACGATGTGGAATCCTAGTGCAACGTCACGGCATTTCCATTGTCAAAATGTGAACCAAATCGGATCAGTAATTTCCGAGATATCCACAGATCCAGAATTTGATCCGATCGGTGTCTGTATCACCTCCAAAGTCTAGCAATCTTTTTTGCGTGGCAACTTCTTTCGCTGTTTTAAAATCGGATAAGCAGTTTTTTTAGATACAGCTCCTGACTCACAGGCAGATAGACACGCATACGGACATGACCGAACAGAATACCCTTTGCCGCTTACTTGGCGATGGTGATAGAAAAGCACGTGGTTGTTTTATATTCCTCGTAGTTGTAGTTGCTGGTCTCGTACCTGACAGCATGCATATGTATAAATATACCAAATGCGAATTAAAGGAGCCCATAATAAAACGTGTAATACCAACCAAAGTTCACTATTTACTAAACGTTGTATATCAGAATATACAAGGTGGAATAATTGTATGATTGTATTATACAAAATCTGACTGACAACACAATTGGAATATGCAATATTTCCCTGATCGCTATACCAAACCCATAGGCACCGAAGGATATCTAGTCGTCAGCACACCATGACTTTACCAAAAGAGCCAATCTATATTGCCAGTTTGCCCCTTTATGTAGAATTTGAAGCTGTCTCAAACAATTTGATAGACATGCTAAAATACTTACAAGGTGCGCACCCTATGGATACTCTGATGTCATGCTATAACAAGGCCATCCACCGTGGCCGAGCAGATCTACTCAAACTAAAGATGGATGAATAGGAAACCATGTGCATACATGTCATTACCGATTTTCATGAGCAAGGCTGCTTTGCTAGGAAAATCACAATACAACACTGACATCTACTGGAAAGCAGTCCAAAATGTCGGGGAAATTTCTCAGAGAAACCAAACTTTGGCTAAAGACGATATTCACTCCTCAAAGATACTCTGGTCAGATCAAGCCTTTCTTATCCTAACAGAAAAAGAAACGGTAACTCCATGCCAAATAAAGTTGGCCCTGCCACAAATGTTCTACCGGTTCCGCAGAATGGCAGACAAATCTAAAACATTCAGACTTAGTGTCGTCACATACATCCCTGATAACGCATCTAACTGAGCCAATACTAGTCCGATGCTGATCAAATAATGGGACGCTACTGATCGTAGCAGCAGGAATGTGGCCCAGCAACGACACAGTAAGCTGCGTTATCTGGTAGAACGTTATTATCCTAGAGTGAAGACGTACTGACAGTACTGCCCCGCAAGCAATGTAGTATATCTTATCACATGCAAAAGCGGTCAGTAACACTGTGTCCGCGAAACACTCTGGCAATTTCAGATGCGCCTTAAGAAACACATTAGATATATCGAAATTAACAATCACACCTCTTGTACAACACTTTAATCTCCCATTTCATGGCCACATCGAAGTCCAATGAAGACTCATCGAATTACCCCCACATACTCACGACAATCGATACAACACTCTTTCTCCTCTACACATTACATACGATGAACCCAAGAGTCATCAATCAGGTATCTCCCATTTGCGCACGCCACAAGTTGAAGATTTATATAATTTTTCTCATTTTCCTATTTCTATGTTGGTTTTCCAATAGAATGGCAAATAATGATAATAAATAGGATTGTCAGTTCCTCCTGGAACGTAGATATATATAGATGAAATATGAAACAATTAAAGGCATGCAAGGTTTTAAGAGCATAAATCGTTGTTAGTCTCGCCAAACAAGTGGAGCATAGTATATACAATGCCTGTAGCATACTAGATAGAGATGATGGCTTTAAATAATGCCCCATATCGGCGTTTGTACAATTCTGATTGCATTGAAAGCAAGCAACACAGACGACGGTTGACGGGACGTAAAGCAGTTATATGAAACTCCAAAATAAATAAATTCACCACAGCACAGCAGTCAGTGTCATTGATGCACAATAATGTGTGTACGCTGATTTCTGAAAGACGGATATTAAGTGAGTGTTTCTGCATCTGATTTTAACTGATGAACACTTTCATCAGTACGTTGGACACTGCATTCCCGGAATTCGAATTCCATGGCCGCTATACATGGATGCTCTTACATATGTTCAATCTAGTAAAGGGCAGTGTCTCGGGTAGCTATGTCAGCAGGTGAGCCATAATAATTATCAATGTGACACTTAGTGGTGATGCCATTCCGCAGTGGCGTGGCTATGTCCATGACCACAACACAATCACTGAGGTAATCAAATCTTCACGGGACTTCGTCTGCGAGATTTAATAAAATGTACCGTATTTCTGTTGCATGATAATCAGTCTGCCACTGGTTCAAATTTCCTGTCCTGGGTGAGCAGCTACCTTTCTATCTTAGGTGAATGTAACGTCATTGTTAGTGTGTTTGCAATTCTTCACCTCTGTCACAGAGATTAATCTGGATCAGGGTCAGCTCTTAGCAGCAGCCCTGGGAATAACGGAAGCCAGTGTATCGATCAATCATATGATGTTATAATCAATTACGTCAGATGTAGGTTGACATCATAATCAGTTACGTCATGAATGTCGTTTAATAGTCTGTCAAGTTATACGAATTGTATATATTAACTATTTAATACACATTCCACAGGCAGCAACGGCGCCCAATCAAATTAGTTTCAAAATATTCAACAGCTTTTGGAAATTGAGATTCAGAGAGTGCAGGGATCGATTGATCTGCCAAAGCGTGGTGGAGCTCAGCTAGAGATGGTTGGGGCATATCTAACACGGGATCCCTCCAGTGAAACTATCCCGCCTGTGCATGGAGTCCATTGGAAGATGTCCACCTCCTTAAATGGACCATTTGATCGACATACAATACTAGCCATGAATAGACGCCAAATACAAATACAGGAGAAGATGTCATTGCATAATTTTGCTAAGCTTGCTATGAAGTGACCTCAAGAAAACAGGACTCGGTACGGTCACATCAAGAATGAGCCTGAGGATTCTAAAGCTTCTGGCGGAGGACAAGACATACTGGCCAAAAGCGAAGAAGGACTGATGGCAGCTGTGTGATGTGTCTACTACTACAGCCACAGAATACTGGAATCATACATGCATACACACAAGCATAGACGGATCAATTTCTAGTTTTGCTCCACCCACTTGTTTACATAGTTCAAGCTAACTATACAGGTAAGCAGCCCTCAATCACATAGTTTCAAAATGTGTATTGAAATGTATATCTATCAGAGACATACAATTGGAACACATTAGTGATATAATTCTATGGGTATGGCCTACATCATCTAGAGTGTGACTTCAAATAAGATATGATGTATTTGATTCAAATAATTGTAATTCTGAATGCATAAGATGTTGTGTTTATCAGTATGCTGTGTTGCATTTTGGCTACAGCTCTCAGCAGCAACGTATTACAGACATACACAAAAATAAAATAAAATTCTAGGATAATATAAGAATCAAATTTTCCACTCAAGTATTGACGTCATACCCAAGTACATAACATGTATCTTGACGTTATAATCATAATTGGCAGACAATAATCCGTCAACAACCTGGAATTATCCATCAGTGGTACGACGTGTGTGTCTTTATACTATTTAATAAACAGGCTGCTGAATATTTTGTGACTAATTTGTCTGGGAGCTGTTGATGACATAGGCAGTATATGAAACAACCGCCACCACTCAAATTAGTTTCAAAATAGTCAATATGTTAGCTGTATAGTTTGCACGGAATTGGGATGCTCGGAATTCAGGATTTAACATATAAATATGATGCGTCTATTTAACACTGCATTACTAGCTTTATACAGATTTGCTGTATGTTTCCAATTGCACCGTTATTAGACAGTTGATATATTAATATGTCACAATCTGTTATCTGGAATGGCCTTATCGCTTGCTGTGTGTGAAATACCAACATGCAATGCTCTCTAATTTACGGCAACAAGTTTGGCAGTTGCCATAACATTTTTCCAAAGTGGATGTGTGATGAGTAGTGGCCGTCGAAGTGGAAGAGGATACTGGTAATTAATATTTAGTAGAAAATTCGTCATCACATGTGTAAGTGCTATGCATCACTATTTAAGAGAATAAAGCAGAGAATGCATCGTTATAATGTGCACGTGAACTTGCCAGCGACGTAACATGAAAGCGACTGATATGACTAATTGTCAACCATAGCCTGGCTTTGAAACACACTTTAACATCTGTCTAGTCCCTATAAAATTGCCGGCGATTACATACTATCGACCATTGATGATAACTATGCCAATCATGTGACTGTTTGACTAGTGTGTCGGTATTATTATCCTCGTCCCATGCGGACAAGAGTGTATTACATTCGGATCAGCCTGTCTGGCCACTCAACTGCCTGCTGCCCTGAGAAATATTGTTCACAATGACATGTGTACTTACAAATGTCTTCAATACAATAGTGTAGCATTATCCAGATTATGTGCACCCAGAAGGTAAAGACACAAAGATGTGCGCACTGTATGTCTGTCTGTCTGTCTCTCTGTCTGTATATCTTTCTCTAACATAACCCCAGATTCTATTTGGCTCAGATTTTAACACAACACTGGGTCCCTGCTACGTGATCTTCAGATGGTGACCGTGTTCCATATAAAACCACGGATCGAGATCACATCAAATTCTGGAGCAATGGATATAACGGAGACTATTGGTGATTTTTGGCAAAATTAATACAAGAAAATGTGTGAAAGTAAACAAAGAGTGCACAAAAAAGTTTGGTTAAATCTGTAATTCTTTAGAAATATGGTAAGACGAGGTTTTGGAATGTATGATGGTTATGATTCGTTGGTGATTTAGAAATATTCACAATATTCATCTTGGCTTAGGGTATCTGCATCATATATATATATATATATATATATATATATATATATATATATATATATATATATATATATATATATATATATATATATACATTTTAAAAACTGGTCTTGTCTTAGTCTGCAAAAGGACATTCAATAAGGAAATCCTTTGACATTCTTAACAATATATAGTCAACAAATGGCTAATGACATCGAATATATATGCGATGTTCTTAGCCATTTAATGACTATATATTGGTAAGAATGTGATCGATTATCTATTAGATTGGCATGGAGTGAATACATCCTAAAATCTCGAGTCATGGCAC
>CM067373.1:143349986-143432486 GCA_034401795.1 Chaetoderma sp. LZ-2023a | reverse complement strand
TTATGGCTATAAGGACTCTACGATCATCTAGTTCTTTAACACATGTGAACTTACAATCACAGATCTTAAGAACCACTGTCTTGTCGGCTCGAAAAATCACAGCGTCGGGTTAAACAGCGTTACATGCACTGTTTGTTTTTGTTTATTCTGATAGCATTTCAATCCAATTTCTGTGAATGTCCTTTATAGTTATGAGTTATAAGAACTACATGATTGATGAATAATCTGATTTAGGGGAAAATGGGTAGATTTGCCAGTTTCTGTCTCGATCTGCTTCTTCACAATAGCGTTAATGAATCTATTTGATGCACGATGAGATTGACTGTCTGTGTTTCTATGTCTCTGATGTATTCAGCGACTGGTTACAGAACATAGATGTTTGTGATTATATGACAGAATGGAGCTTTCCAGATTATCCATGCATCGTATGACGTCATAATCAACTAAAGGCTGCGTGGGATGGCGTCATAATTAACCACAGCATGAATGACTCGATTTAGTCCATCTTAAGTGATTAATAGTCCGACACATTTAACCAATTGAATGTATTTACTATTTAATAACCATTATGTTGAATATTTTGAAACTAATTTGACTGGGCGCTGCAGCAGTACCCAGTCAAATTAGTTTCAAAATTTCAACAGCTTGCCTGTATAGTTTTCTGGAAATTGATAGTCAAGGAGTTCAGAGATCGTTCGATCACAATGCGGCCGAAGCGTTGTTAGAGCTTAGCTAGAGATGGGCGAGGCATAGCTCAAACTGGAAAGGTCCAATACAGTGACGACCATGATTGGTCCAGTATTGGTCCACTGCCAGTCCAAGAGCACACGTTATCATGCTGAGGTTTATTAAAGAAGGCATTTATCTTCATGCGTATGTTGTTTAATAAATGTACCATGTATTTTTTTATTAGAACTCAGAATAGAAAGAGAGATCAGTAAGAGTCGAGAATAGAAATCGATATGACGATCAAATTTCTAATAAATACAGAACGCATTTACACAAACTATCAGATACTTGTTGATGTACATGTATGTGCAATTTAACCATCATACAATGTCCGGACACCGTAGTCCTGGTAATTGTTAGTCTGAAGAATATACAGTTAGGATAGTGATACGGCACAGTGAGAGCTTCGGCGACTACGGAATGTTGGTGAAAACGATGATGAAATCTATCTATCCTGATTTCATTATTTATACAAAGCTGAAATGTCATCCAGGTCCAAAAGCAGAGAGTATAAAAGGAAACACAAATCCGCGCTCTGATCTGGAGGCGGGAGATTATATATAATTCACTATTAGCGCAAATAATTTATTTTTCAATAATGAATTTTTCTCTCAGTAATTGTGTAGATATCTTTGTCATTACATTGTCAGATTAAATGAATATACGTTCAAATGAAGCACTAGGACCTTCAGCTGCTCGTGGTCAGACGAGCTCTACCAATCCAGAAACAAAATGGGTAGCAGTGAACAAAATGGGTTTCTTCGGATGGGGGCCTTAAGCAGTTGGGTCAAACCTGCATGATGTATCTGCCAGTAGGATGTAAACTAACTCTATCAAGCACGTGATGTGTTGCACGAGAAGACCGCACGGATATAGTAGCATGGAGCTAATGCACATTGGCGCATGCTGACAATAAATGCAAGCCTGCAAACAAATGCATGCGCACATGCGCGCGCGCGCGCACACACACATGTACGTGCTCAGATAATTCAGATTTGAGGTCTATCAAGAGTATAAGAAGAGTTAGTCTAAACATTTCACAATACAGACTGACTACCGTTACATCAATGGACACCAGAAATTTTGTTTTCAGTGCATCACAATTTACAACTCCAAATTCCATTTGCTCAATTTCAAAGCCATTGTGCAGGTAAGCCATTGTATATATTGAAATTACCATCTTTCTGTCAAATAATCAAAACACATTTCTTACTGTGTACCTTCTTATTCTTAGTTTGAGGTTGAGTGCTAATAACAATATATCTGCGCTATAACGTGTACAGGCTTAACTATGGGATGGGTAATTTAAAAACATGGACTGTTGCTGCAGTCGCTTTCACTGACATCAGTTGTCTCACTGGGACTACACCAAAGCCTGTTAAAAAGATGTTTCAGCCTCGTCGAAAACAGCCACTAAATACACGGTACCACTTGATACATAATACATTATTATCCAGAATGAATGCCCATTTGGTGGCGGAAAATCGTCTGGTTCGTTAAGACATGCGAACTTACGATGGCAGATCCACTGTCTTGTCGGCCTGACAAAATCACGCTGTCGTTATAGAGAGTGCTATCGGTGCTGTTTATTTTCTTTATATGGACAGCAATTTAAATTCCAATTACTGCGAATTTCTTTTATGATTATGAGAACTCCATGGCCGATCAATAATCTGGTCGATGGGAAATCGAGAAGATTTGACAGTTTCGGCGTCGAACTGGTTCGAATTGGTTCTTCACAATATAATTATGGAATCGATTTGATTTAAGATGAGATCAAGTGCATGTGTGTGTATATTTGGTGGAATGTATATGTTCACGGAATGGTAGCGGAACAGGGATGCTGATCGTTATATGAACCGATTAGTGTGACGACCATTATAGCGTATGCTGCTGGGTCGGTACTTGGCCAATAACGGGCAGTATTGGCCCAGTATTAGTCCAGTACCGGACCAGTAACACACGTTTTCATGGTTTATTAAAGAACAAGTTATTTATGTTCACACGTATGCTGTCTAATAATCGTGCCATATAATTGATTTGTCGAACTCAGAATATAAAGAGACATCAGCAGGAGCCTGGAATATAAATACATATGATGATTAATTTGCTCGTGCAGGTATAAATAGAGAAACAATTATACGAAATATGAGAGATATGTTGATTTACTTGCAATTTCTTCAACATGCAATGTCAGCACCGCAATTCTCCTAGCAGCTGCTAATCTGAAGCGCATGTAGCGAGGAAATAGATACGGAACACAGCGTGTCCTGGCGAGGATGGAATGCTGATGTAAATGACGAATTAAACATAACTGTCTTGAATTCATCGTTTATACAAAGCTGAAAGTACATCCTGGTCCAAAACTAGAAAGTATAAAAGCAAAGGAAAATCCGTGCTCAGATAGGTAAGCGGGAGCTCATATAAACCACGAGACAGTCACCTCAATTGTTCAGTAATTCGGGGGATATTGTTGTCATTGCATTGTCGCATTAAATGTATATATGTTCAGATGAAGCATTTTCCCACCCCACTACCCTAACTGGCAGAGGAGAGCTCACCATATGTGCAGTAAATGAAGATCTAGATGCGGCATATGAACATATATCAATTTAATACGATGGTAGAATTTAGTTGCGCAGCCAATCATATGACGTCCTAATCAAGTATGCCACATGTATGCTGACGCCATCAACGTCGTCGCAGGTTAGTCCACCTTGAATGCTTAGTAGTACGTCAAGTTGTACGAATTGTATGTCTTTACCATGTAATACACATTATGTGAAACATTTTGAAACTAATTTTATTGGACGCTGTTGGTGTCTATGGTGTTCATAGCACTCAGTCAAATTAGTTTCGGTATTGACCCAGTCCCGGCCCAGTGTCTTCCCAGTGTCTTGCGCTACAGAGATATATTGTATCTTTTAATAACCAGCATCATTGTTGGTTTCGTTTTTTTAAACATATGTTATTGCATCATGTGCTCAAAGGGATTAGACATATGTCCTAACACCCTACGTTTACCTTCTCCTTACTGCACACGTTCTAACAACCTGCAGCAGAAAACATAACATATTATACAGCATAAAAAATAATATACCTATATGTAAAAGTATATACTCAACTTGTATAACCGCAGAGTATAGCATCCCAGTTCTACATCTAGTTTGTGAATACATGAAAGACATACAAATACAGGCAATCAATCTCACTTTGCATACAGCCGATTCCATAATTCTATTGTGAATAACCATCGCGACTCCAAAACTGTCCAATCCACTCGTTTTCCATCAACATCCCTATTGATTGATCCCTGCAGCTCTCATAGGCATAAAATAGATTCACATAAATTGGATGTTATCGCCATCCAAATACAAATGTAAGATACAATGGGCCTATGACTAAAACTGTCTATATCAGCACCATGCATGTGTGGCCAACAAGATTGTGGTTCTTAACTTAACCAGCATCTCGTTGCCACAAAAAGTGCATGGACTATGTCAAATGGCATGTCATAAGTGATACGGTGCCTTTAGTGTGTGCATTTTGATGAACAAAAACGGCGTTGATGTATTATACTTGTGAGATAATATCGAATATATTTAGCCTGATTGTCTCTTAGCTATTACAGGATGGTGTGGGGACAACTTAATGGAGGAACAGACTAAACAATTTCCAGAAAGCTATACTAGTACGATGTTGAGTATTCTGAAATTAATTTGACTTGATGCTGTTCCTGCCAATGGCGTATTTTAGAAAGCACTAATGCGCATTCCAACTGCGAACTCAACTCTTTACACATACTTATGGTCTATGCAATGTCTGTCTTAAGCCGACAAAATCCAGCTACCATAGGAAGAGACTAAATAACAAATACATATAAATAATGCGCAAATTGAACAGAAAAATTGGCCAAAGCTATAATTTGGAGAATCGGATGGTGCCTGGGATCAAAACCAAGCAATTCTAGAAGTATTTGATGAGAAATTCCAGACAAGACCTCTGGGAGCTTTCTAGACAGTAATTGGAAGCTAGCGTTTCAGGCCACAATGTGGTATTAACTGTATTACATGAGAAAGAGAGCATCCGATATGTATAACATTAGTGTCGTGAATTATGGTGTCTTTTTGTATTCTGTGACATTATAAGAAAATATCGTTCTTTTTATGATACGCAGTCCCAGCTAATATTTAGATTGTTCGACCTGGGGACGTGTTCTCCACGTCCAAACTAGTCCCTCAAGAGATGTTCTTTCTAACAAAGTTATGTTTGACCATATAAATGTGATCCCCTCATTCCAAACACTATCACCAATAGTGTTGTTTGGAATTGGTATTTAGCTCATCCTTTTATTGTGGATGCAGTTAATTATTTATGAGATTTATGAGATAATAGAATTAAATGAGATTTTGCCATCACTCTAACATTATTTATAGACCCGCTACATGAGTGGTATGTTCCACATTATTATCAACGCTACATTGTGTTGAATGTTTTGAAACTAAATTGATATGGCGCTGTAGCTGACATAGGCAGGAACAGCGCCCAGTTAAATTAGTCTCAAACTAGTAAAGCTTATCTGTATAGTTTTCTGGAAATTGAGATTCGGAGAGTGCAGGAATCGATTGATCCCAACATGTTCAAGGTGCCGGTGGGGCCTAGCTATAGATGGGCGGAGCATAGCTAAATCTAGATTCTTCCATTACAAAAATGGTAAGATCCATTTATTTTCATGGCTTGCCTAAGGATATCCACATTGAAGCCAGAATAAATGAATACAGATGCTCAAATCCTATATATTTGTCGTGAGCGATTACCGCGAAACTAGGATCCTTACCGGCCAGAGGCAACCTAATCAGTTGGCTATTGGGTGGGTCTTTATATTCTGAGTTTATCGAATGAATTACATTACACGAGTATAGACAACGTACAGACGAACATGGATAACTGCTGTTTACACACAAAAAATTGTGCTACTGATATAACCATGACCGGTTATCATAATGACTGTCATAGCAGTTCTACATCTGGTCTGTGAATGGATCAGAGGAATAACAATACAGCCACTCAATCTCAAATTACATGGAATCAATTCATTTGTTGTATTGTGAACACTCAGCTAACACTCAGTTCGATTTGTTAATTGTATTGTGAACAAACAACTGGACGCCGAAACTTTGAAAGCTAAGTGTTCGTCCACAAGTCAGACTGTTTATTGATCGCTCAGTCCTGATAACTATGCAGTAAATTCGCAGAAATTTGACATTGTTGTCGTCTGAATAAAGAAAAAGAAAAAGTACATTTAACAATGAGTATGGCGACAACATGTTTATGGGCGGACAAGATGGCCATTCCTTAAGACTGGTGGCTATACGACGATGGACCTCACCTACCCGAAGCTTGTCGCCAACATAGTTCACTTACTATGTCAAATGAGTAGTCTCTGCTGCATATTTGATGCGGCTAAAACTGCTTGATCTTGACAAGGCTTTGATGTACTATTTGTGGAATAATGCTGAATACATGTAAATTAATTGGTATGTGGCTATTACCAGGATACCTTAAGCTTTTCATAAACCGGACCTAACGGCATTTGAAGTAGTCTTGAGAAATGGCCATTTTCGTGGCTAAGAGAATACGATTTTTTTAAAGTTTACCGCTAAAATAACAGGCTCAGTAACAGAGCCAATCATTCTCATGGTAAATTTAAAAGATAGAGTTATCTAATTTTGATTTGGTAGACCAAATTTAGCGACTAAAGCATTAAGACAGTATATACATAGCGCATATAAGATGTGCTGAATACAAAAAACATACTTAATATGCTCTTATCTTGCAAAAATTACCCGAAAAGCACAGGTTACTGGGCCAGTACTGCTTCAATACTGGGTCGTATTGGCGCAGTACTGGCCCAGTAACGTGCGTTATCGGGGTAACAAGGTATGCCTTAACTCGCTAAACACAAAAGGCTGAATTAGAAACCTTATTTATAATGGAATACATATAAAGTTGAACAATTTATAAGTAATTTGAGTGGGAGCCATTGCAGCTTGGCAGCAACAGGTCAAAGTACTTTCAAGAGATTCAAACGCTTATTTGTATAGCTACCATGAAAGTAAGCTTCTTGAAAGGCGGTCTTCAACAAATTAACAATGCCTACTTTATATTTGCTTAATTCTAAATCTATCATTTCAAGTGTTATTTTGTATTGACACTTAAACGCATCTGCAGCTGGGTCGCCATTAGAGGCGACTGAATAAATTATCAACATTGCAAATACTAGATTGGCATAGAGTCTTACAAAAGATTTATGACTGTAATAGAAGCAGGTTGGTGATTTGTGATATATAAATATGGCCATCTTTCCTGCCCATGTGCAGCTTAAAGCTTATATAGTTAAATGTACCACATACTTATGGAATACTTGATTTGGGACGGCCGGGAAGGGATTATTTTGTAAGTAATCATCTAAATACTTTGCTCACAAAGCACATGAACATATGTATACACATTCACACCAGCACACCCGTATATATAAGATACCTAATTTTCGGGGCTAATTATTATTTTTAATGACAATTTTATTCATACATTCCATGATAAATGTGACAGGCAATTACTATGACAAATTACGATGGCTTCTGTTAAACAGCCTCAGAGAAGCTTGCGACCGAATTCAGAACTCAACTCAAACGTGTTCCTCTCTGCCTCACTGTATCATTGATGGCGATATTAATTGCTCCAGCAATTGCTGTCTCTATGCCATAGATGAAATATATTTCATCTAGGTCTATGTAGTATAGAGTGCTGTTAGGAAAACCTTTTATCTAACCATTTTTGTTTTATATGTTAGCAAAACGTGCAATCATTGCGTTTCCCATAACTGCTGTTTCTGGAAAATATGACTTTATAGAGCATAGTATGCTTGACGTGTGTCATCGTTATTTCACTGAATGAGTCGCATTTCACATATCAAGGTTCAACACATGGCAAACCCTTGGGATCTGTTGGCGGATTATGACGAATTTAGACATCTGAGCAATGGAGGACTATATTTTGTTACTCAATCATATACCACCACAATCAACTACGCCACATGTAGGCTGACGTCATAATCAATTACGTCATGAACGACGTAATTATACATATCACGGCTGCTTAATATTCCATCAAGTTGTACAAATTGTATGTCTTAATATTAAATAAGCATTCTGTTGAATATGTTTAAACTAATTTGGCTGAGCTGCCTTCGGCAGCAACATTACCCAGTAAAATTAGTTTCAGAATATTCAACAACTCACCTGTGTAGTTTTCAAGAAATTGACATTCCGAGAATGCAGTGATCGATCAAACTCACCATAGGCAAGGTGTGGATGGAGGTTAGCTAGATATGGGCGGGGCACAGCTAAAGCTGGACTCACTCATTACAGAAACGGTATGATGTATTTATTGCCATGGCTCCCCTATTTATGTCAGAATAAATGAATACACAAATTTATTTCTTGGAGTCCAAATCGTATTAATTCTCAATTCGGAGAGTGAATTACATGACACGATTATAGACAATTTACAGATGATAATACATAACTGCTGCTTGCAGAAAACTTCGTGATAGTGGTGTAAATTTGATCGGTTCTGATAATGAAAAACATGGCAGTTCTACATCCAGGCTGTGAATGGATTAGAGGCATACAAATACACACACTCAAACTCATTTTACTTAACATCGTTTCCATAATTCTATTGTGAAGACGCAGCTCTACGCCAACACTCTCAACTCTACCCATTAGCTCATCAACTAGACAAATGAGTGATTGTGTATGTATAGTTCTCATAACTACCAAGAAAATTCGCTCGAATAAGGAAATAGAAAGAGGACAGATAGCACTGTCTAGTGTGAGTGCATGTATATTGATTCTACAAGATTGCTCACGTAATTATTACCACGATACCTTAACCCTTAACAGGCAAAGCGTAGGTGGAGATTAGCTAGAGATGAGCGGGGCATAGCTAAACCTGGATTCACTCATTACTAAAGACGTACTTATTTCCATGGCATGCCTAAGTATAACCATATTTATATCAAAATAAAAAAATATGCGGAGGAGTCCAAATGCCAATTATGTTTCTTGGACGATTACCCCGAAACAAGGATCATTACCAGCCAGAGTAAAACTAATCAGTTGCCTATTGTATGGCTCTTTATATTTTGAGAGCAGCCAATGAATTGCATTGCATGATTATAGACAGCGTACAGACGAACATAAATAACTGATGCTTGCAGAAATTAGTTTTAATGATGACTGCCATAGCAGTTCTACATCCAGTCTGTGAATTAGATACATGCGAATACAGAAACTTAATCTCATCTTACCGATTCGTTAATTTAGAGATGAAGCAGGTGGACGCCGAAAGTGTCAAATCCAATTGTTCGTCCATACATCATACATTTGATTGATCGTGCAGTCCTAATAGCCATACAGCGAACTGGCAGAAATTGGACGTTATTGCAGTCTGAATGAAGAACGAGAAAAAGTGCATTTAGCAATGTCCTTAGTGATCATATGTTTTTGGCCGAGAAGATGGTGGGTGTATAAGATCGGTGGCTAAAAGATCACAACCTTAACTAACCACAGCATTGTGGCCACAATATTTACTATGTTAAATAATTCGATTTAAATGATGCTTCTCTGTGGTAAATGCATTTTAATGAACCAACATGTGTTTGCTATTGAAAACGCTTTGATATAGTACTTGTGACATATTACGGAATACATCTAGCCTGGATGCGTATGTTGCTATTACCACGATGCATTAGCCCCTTGATGACGAAGCCGGCCAAAACAACCTCTGCAGTGGTATTTAGAAATATCCATTTGCAGTCCAACAGAATAATATTTGTTTAGAATTTACCTCTATGATGACTGGCTCAGTAACTGAGCAAGTCATTATAGTGGTAACAGAGTATGTTCTTGGATTGCAAATGGGTATTCAATTAACAAAGATCTGTTTATTTTCTGTACCAAAGTTAGTGACTAATTTGATAATGCTGTCCATACAAGGCACATAAGCTGTTCTGAATACATAGCCATGTATGATTTTCTCTTATCTGGCTAAATCTTCCCTGATAACATAGGTTAATGGGCCAAAACGGTTTCAATATGGTACCATATTGACCAAGTACTAGCCAGTAACCCGCAGTATTAGGGTATCCAATTATGCCTTAAATTTTTGAACACAAAATGCTGAATTCTAACACTCATTTACAATTTAATAAATATCATTTTGCAAATTGCAGCAGCAACATCTCCCATTCAAATTGGCTTCAAAATATGAAAACGATACTTGCATTTAAGATTCTTGAAAGGCGGTGCACGACAAACTGACAATAACCACTTTGTTTTCACTTAATTCTAAATATATCATATCAAACATGGCGTTGTTTGATACTTACACATGCATTTACGCAATTGAGTAGCCCATGGACCTGACCGAAATGAACACAATGTTATCGATATCCCAAATAATAGAGGTATACAGTCCTACAAATGACTGTAATGACCGCAGGCTTAAGATTTGTGATATATAAAAGTGACCATTTCTCCTGCCCATTTGTAGCTTAAAGCATGTATAGTTTAATGCACAACCCAATTATGGAAGATTTGATATATAAGGGCGTATACAGCCCATAGAAATCACACCCTAGAGCAACTATTGTTTCATCTTCTTCAGTGGAGGAAGAGCACCCACAATTCCATTGTTTATGAACCCGAGTGACCCCGGAGTGTGTGGATATGCGTGCATGTGTAAAGGCGTGTGTGGATGCGTGTTTGCGTGCTTGTGTGTGTGTGTGTGCATGCGTGTGTGGTCACTCATTGACTCTACTATCAGAAAATGAGCGGATGTACGTAGACACATAGAGATGAGCACACCCACAAATAGAAGATATCCAATTTACCGGGCTAATTATTATTTTAATTCATATGTTCCATGGTAAATCTGACAGCCAATTGTCATGGCTAATTATACAGGCTTTTGTTGAACAGCCTCGGAGACAACTGTGACTGAATTTGGCTCTCGCCTCAAACGTTATCCTCTCTTTATCATGATGATACCAATTGTTCTCCAAATTCCAGTCACTGTGCCATAGATGGTATATATTTCATCAAGGTTTTCTTTAGTGTGGATTGCTCGTTATATTGAAAACATATTATCTGACAATCGTTGTGCTTTGTGCCAGCAACATGTGAAATTAGAGCCTCCAATAGTAGGCTTGACAATTGTTATATATGTTTCACTGAATGAGTCAAATTTAAAATATCAAAGATCTACACATGACAAACTTCTAGGAAATGTTTTTGGATTATAACTTATTTAGACAACTGACACATTGATGAATCCAGTTTAGCAATCAATCATATGACGTCATAATCAACAACGCCACAGTCACGTAGGCTGACACCATAATCATTTACGTCATGGATGATGTAATTAAGCCCGTGCCAAATGCTTAATAGTGTTCGAATTGTACGAATTGTATGTTTTTACTATTTAATAAATATTATGTTGAATATTTTGAAACTAATTTGACAACGCGCTGTTGCTGCCATAAACAGCACCCAGTCAAATTAGTTTCAAAATATGGAACAGTGTTCTAACTGATCCATAAAGAGATTCTCAATTTTCAGTTTGCATGTAGGTATTGAGAGTAGTTCGGGAGTAGTTTGTCAAGGGGTTTCACTTCCTCGTCTATTCCTCATCTATTTATTGAAGTCCACATCGTCGGCAGAATCTCCCTCAGCATATCAGTATATGCTCCTGTGATGGGGTTTGAGTCTGTGGAATTTTCAAAATGGCAACGCTGCAGGGATGTAGCAGGTGGAAAGGTCAGGGGATAGATAAACTCCATGTGGGGAATGGGTTGATTTCTCAAGCTCTGCAGACTTCACTGTCTTGACTCGTACTCTCAGCATGGAGTCACTAATTGCAACTCGTTTTCATTGCATCTTGCCTTGTACAATGCACCTAGCGTTTTTTAGCATTTGAACATAACTACAGAGACGAGCATGCGTGTAGCCAATGTTTGTGCATAGGATAGAATATATTTAAGCTTTATTAAATTCAATGCGGACTGGGGATATTTTCAGTTTTGGTTGCGTAAACAAAACATTCTAATGCAAACAATTAGATGCTAAATTCATTGATGTCTTATATCAGGGAATCAACATGTGTAACACATATCTTACAAATTTAAAATGTACTTATACATTTAAAGAGCATCAATGTGACACAAGGTTTTGCCATGTAAAAATCAAAGCCACTATGTGTCTGTAGATGCGTCTTTATAGCATACTTCCCTAAATATTGAGAGTCCAACGTCTCAATTTTAAGACAGCTTCAGGAATTTTGATACAAATTTCACATGGAGCTCTTAATTTTGTTCAAAGATCTACAGCGAGATATTGATTACCTCACGACAGAATGTGTCTTCTCCGGTCTATTAAGGTTAGTGGATTAAGATGCTAAAGTAAACTAGGGCCTACTCCAAACATATTGCGATTGTGCAAAGGCGATCGATTGTATGCATGCCATTTGCCAGGTTTCTCTAAGGAAAGCTGTGATAGATTATAACGTGATCAATCACTGCTGATGAAATGAACGAGCGCGTAGGAGAGGATTTTATCAGATGAGAACGAGCTCTTTACGGAAAATGTTCAATATACTGGCCTAGAACAGGCACTGTGATAATATAGGTTAATGGGTCAGTATTGGGCAAATGCCGTCCCAGTAACGGACGTTTTCAGGTAAGTAGAATGCAATGGCCTTACTATGTATATAGGTGTGGGCTATACTTATTTGTCATAGAATGGCATTTCACCGTGCTTTCTATTAACAGGAATTTGTATGACACTGACTACAATGATCACATTTGTGTAAGGCTCTCTCTCAGATCAAAGCATAGTCTAATGAAGGAATCCATTTTGGCTATGCCCCACCCACCTCTAGCTAAGCTCCACCCACGGTTTGCCCGTATTGGGATCAACCGATCAATGCACTCTCTGACTCGCAATTTTCAGGAAACTATGCAAGTAAGTTGTTGAATATTTTGGAAGTAATTTGACTGGCTGCTGCTAATATTTAGCAGCATGTGTATTACATAGTAAAGACATACAATTCGTACACCAATGCTTAGTCCACCATCAATTAAACATGCATGATGAATTTAGCTACCCCCACACAGTTGATCATGACGTCATATGAATGATGGTCAAACTGGAATTCTGCATTAAAATCGCCTCAACATGACAGAAGACATGGCCTGATGGGTGGACAGGGAAGCTTAAGGAACGTTATCCTGTTAGAATATCATCCTAAAAGCGGCATATATGCCCACCTTTGCACAGATAGTGCATACTAAACGTCAACGTCATGCCTAGTGGGCATACGACTTTAACGTGCTGTAGTACCTATGCGACAGTGGGCCTGTCCGCTCGCTTTTAGTATTGATCCTACAACATGTGAACATTGTTTAAGCTGACCCTCCCCCACTAGGTCCTGTGTAGATACGTCCTTAAAGCGGGCTCTCCATCACTGTTCATTCTGGGAACAAATTATATATTTGAAGATGCTGGGTTATCAAGCATATAGTGAACGCGTAATTTCCATTGCATAAGATTTATGTTAGGAGCAATGAATTTCTACACCCGTTGTTGCCAAGCAACGGTGACGTAGCCATCCAGGTTGTATTGCTATTTTATTAATTGTGACTTATAATTTGCAACACGACCTATGTTGTCAAATCGTTTTGGAAAGCTCTGACATTTCAAAGGGTCATTTAAATTAATAATTTAAAATCTGCTGTTCTTGTCACTACGCTTTGTTGTTTTCTCAGAACTCTCGGCAGTAAGGCGCTATGGCAAGAGAAAGATGGTAAGAGAATGACAGAGTCGATGTGAACATGATAAATTACCATTATAATGCAGGTTGCTGGCCACGTACTGGGCCAGTACAAAGACAATTCGGCACAGTATTGGCTCAGTACCTGCCCAGTATCCTGTATTATCAAGTCATAGCTCTTAGGCTGACACAATTCATCTAACACAGGAATACACTATTTCCTAGTACTGGTAATAATGCACAAATGGGATAGAAATAACCCGACCAAACCAAAACGTAGAATTTGCTTAAATTGTGTGATAATGGTGGCTGCGATTATAACAGTACGACGCCAGAGGCACTTGGGGAAAATGCGAGAGATCTTCTTTAAGCGCTTTCGAGGCACTAATTGGAAAATAACGTTTCCGGCCGCAATAGGGCATTTAATGTAATAGATGGCATAAATACGACGATAAATAGAGCAGCAAAACTGCATAACATCAGCATCGGCAATGTGCTGCACTGGGTGTGTGTCTAGTAAC
Source organism: Chaetoderma sp. LZ-2023a (assembly GCA_034401795.1). Lineage (NCBI taxonomy): Eukaryota > Metazoa > Mollusca > Caudofoveata > Chaetodermatida > Chaetodermatidae > Chaetoderma > Chaetoderma sp. LZ-2023a. Next base: position 143,418,339 of record CM067373.1, on the reverse strand, counting down.
GTTGGTAGGCATCGACTGTATCTTTACGACGCATTGGACCATCTTTTTAATAGCGCATGCCAGAGGGGGTTCGTTAATGGGATACTACTCCCATCTGAAATCTTGCATTGTACTGATCTATTCTTGTGCATCGATTCCATATCACTCATTTCCCGTCACGTCCCTGTATCTGTATCACAATGGAGGAATGCAGTTTTATCTATGCCCTGCCCATCTTTAGCTAAGCTCCACCTGCGCTTTTCCCGTGCTGGGGCCAATCGCCCCATGCAGTCTCTGAATCTCAATTTCCGGTAAGCTGTTGGATATGTTGACAGCAACAGCGCCCAGTCAAATTAGTTTCAAAATATTCAATCGAATGTTTACTAAATAGTAAATACATATAATTCGCACAACAATGCTTAATACATCATCAATTAAGCGGTCCCGATGAACGTAGTTATGTCATTTATGACGTTGTTGATTATGGCATCAGCCTACACGTTACGTAGTTGATTCTGACGTCACATGATTGGCTGCGAATCTGGAATCAACCATTATTTTGTTTGCAACTTGGGATTGATTTTGATGTGTGATCGTCCTTAGACTTCCTCTATTGTGAACGAACGGAGCATGTCAGATACAACCACTAGGCAGTGACCTATAAGTGGCTAGTCTGAGGATGTATATAGTAATGCTAGACAAAGCAAATGTTTGTAGACGTGAATATCTGAGAGGGAGTCACAAACCCACACACCTTTGCCAAATGCGTCTAGGTGCCAAATACCTGTGATTTATTCTTCTCTAAATGCCCATTTTACTGAGCGCATTATCCACTCCCTGCATTCGACATCGCAATGGACCTTTCAAAAGTAATGACGTTATGTGACGTCATAATCAGCCAAGCGACATGTAGGATGACGTCATAATCATTACGACATAAATGATTCAATACTAATAGTCCAGCACGTTACAAATTGTATGTCTCTACTGTTTGATAAATATGCTGTTGAATATTTCGAAACTAATTTGACTTGGTGCTGTTGCTGCCTAAGGCAGCAGCAGAACCCAGTCAAATTAGTTTCAAAATATTCAACAGCTTGCCTGTATAATTTTCTGGAAATTGATAGTCAGGTAGTTCAGAGATCGATCGATCTCAACACGAGCGTGGTAAGGGTGGAGCTTAGCTAGAGATGGGCGGTGCATAGCTAAGCATGCAAAGGTACATTACAGTTTTATTGTATACCAACGCCATTGGCTATATGTCATAATCTATCCCTACAACACAATATTTGATATTAGCTATGTTTCCCTTCAACCCTCTCTATGACAAATCAGTTAAAAAAATAAAAAATGAACGATGAATAGTATATTTTGGTTAATATTTTGAAATGAATATAACTGGAAGCCATTGCAGTCATGAGATACTTTGTTGCACATGATGTGGCCATCACAAACTCACAGGTGACCTAGCAAGCCTGTAACCAAGTCTCCATATGTTACCATGCGACTAAACAAATTCGACTGCGATCTGTTGATGTCTATGCCAACAACAGGTTCCTATTAAGTTACTTTCAAATCACTCAACATCTTACACGTACGATGGTTTTAAATTTGAGTTTTAATCTGATTCTGGGATGTAAGCGATCAAAGGAATAAACTCACGCGTCTTGTTCCTTATAGACTTGACTGATAAATATGATGTATGATTTCCCCCGCATATATTCACCAATGAAGTATATTACAGACATGCGTGTAGTACAGCTCCGGAATAACTTTAAATATCTAAAAAAAATAAAAATAAAACGTATCTTTGAATATTTTGAACAATTGATGATTAAGGCAAGAATGTCTTCCAATCCAATTATGTAAAAAATTCAACAGCTCATTTCGTTGGACGTATTCAAAATTGTATTAGCTAACATGTTTCTGCATTTGCTTGGAAAGCTGTCGATTTAATTATTAGTTGCACTGTAATTCAGATAGCGTAGTAAGAACTCACGTGGCTCCGCATCCTACCCCACCGATAGAGAAAGTGTGTCAGCAGATAAAAGACGTCTTCATCATTTTCCCATAATTGCACAGACTGTTGTACACATTGTTGTCAAACTGCTGTCAAACTTAGGTTCTAGGTCTAAACTCACCATATAGCAGTCGCATGAAAAAGCATCACCTAGAGCCATATAGGTCACAATGCGTTGGGTGATCACCCCCACCTCCACCTCCCCGCACCACCATCCCCGCCCAGCATACATACCCGCCACTGGCTGTCATTCATCATCATTCAATTGTTTTTATGTACCAATGACTGTGTAATAAATGTGAGACTTACGTGGCTGTACGACGATTCAATTATAGCCATTAATGCGATAGAGTCCCTTATCACGCGAGCATCCAACATCTTCTGACGGTATGGACACCTAATCGTCGTTTTGTAAGGCTCTCTAGTGTGGCATTAACCCATTAAGGGCGAAGCCGGCCAAAACCGGCCTCTGCAGTAGTCTTGGAGAATGCCCATTTGCAGGCCAAGAGAAGACAATTTTTGAAAATTTACCACTGAAATGACTGGCTCGCTTATCGAGCCAGTCATTTCAATGGTAAATTTTCAAAAATAGTCTTCTCTTGGCCTGCAAATGGGCATTCAATGAGTAAATATTTTAATTTTTTTCAACAAACTTAGTCATTAAAGGGTTAAGAAAGTTCACGTCTTTGAAATAGTTTCGTGCTATGGAGAAGTATATACTTTAGTATTAGGTAGATCGATTATACATAAAATTCAGCATTCGGAGGAACATAGCTTTTTAGGCGATAAGTTACTGCCAACTCCCGGCAATATATGTCTGCTTTGAAAATACAATGTAGTAATATTTCAAACATGTGCTCTGCAATGCTTTTAAAATAGATCCAGCTTAATGTGTTATCATGCTATACAAATAAGGGCAATCAGAGATTGCATACGCTCGCCATCACGTTTCTCCACATTGTAAAAAGTATTTTGAGTTTCCGGATTTCTTCGGATTTTTTCAGGCCATGCCCAAAGAAGTGGAATTCTGGTGCATAGTCACACCATTTCCATTGTCAAAACGTGAACCAACTCGGATCAGTAATTTCCGAGATATCAACAGATCCTGAATTTGATCCAATCAGTGTCCGTATCACCTCCAAAGTTTAGCAATCTTTTTGCTCGACAAATTCCTTCGATGTGTTAAACTCGGATAAGCAGTTTTAGATACGGCTCCTGGCTCACAGGCAGAGAGGCACATATACGAACATACTCGAACAGAATACCCTATTTCCCTTACTTGGCAATGGTGATAAAAATCACGCGGTTGTTTTATATAGCTCGTAGTTATAGGTGCATATGTATAAATACAACAAATGCGAATTAAAGAGCCCCGCCCCCACCCACTGGCATAAAACATGTAATACCAACCAAATTTCACCATTTACTAAATGTTTGATATCAGAATATACAAGGCGAAATAATTATATGATTTTATTATGCAAAATCTGACTGACAAAACGTTAGAAATATATAATATTTCCCAGATCGATATACCAAACCCAGAGGCACCCATGGAGATCTTCCCTACTCGTCAGCACACCCTGAGCTTGCCAAAAGATCCCATCTATATTGCCAGTTGTCCCTTTATGTAGAATTTGCAGCAGTCTTAAATAGTTTGATAAGCATGCCAAAACACGTACAAGGTACGTACCCTAAGGATAATCTGATATCATGCTACAACAAGGCCATACATCGTGACCGAGCAAATCTACTCTAACCAAAGATAGCTGAAGAAGAAAACATGTGAATACATTTCATTACAGCTTTTCATGACCAAGGCCGCTTCGCTAGGAACATGACCAAGCAAAGCAGATATCTACTGGAAAGCAGTCCAAAAATGTCGGGTAACTTTCTCAGAGAAACCACACTTTGGCTACAGACGATATACAATCCTCAAAGATACTCTGGCCAGATCAAACCTTTCTTATCCTAACAGATAATGAAATGGTAACTCAATGTCAAGTTGTCCCCTGCAGGGTATTGGTCCAGCAACGGCCCAGTAAGCTGCGTTATTTTGTGTGAACGTTATTTCCCCAGAGTGAAGACGTACTGACGGTAGCTCACCGCAAGCAACGTAGTATATCTTATCACCTGGAAAGGCCGTCAGTAGCACTTTGTCGGCAAAACACACCGACAATTTCAATTTCGCCATAAGAAATGCATTAGATATATCAAAATCAGCAAACACACCGGTTTCACAACACGTTATTAATCTCCCATGTCATGGCTACTTCGAAGTCCAACACATAATCATCGAGGTAGCCCGACATGTCCACTCCGATCGCGACAACACTTATTTCTCCTCATAGCAAACGTGACTCTTATTGAATCCACCAGTTAATTACGATGAACCCAATAGGGCTACGCAGGCTAAGTGGTACCTCCCATTTGGACACGCAACAAGTTGAAGATTTTTATAATATTTCTCCTTTTCTTCTTTTTATGTTTATTTTCTAATAGAAAGGCAAATAATGATGATAAATGGTATTGCCAGTTCCCCATGGAACGTAGATGTTGAACTTATAAAACAATTAAAGACAAGCCAAGTTTTAAGAGCATCAACCGTGATTAGTTTCAGCAAACGAGTAGAGAATAGTATATGCAATGCCTATGCCGTACTAGATAGAGATGCTGACTTACAAAAATGTCCCATGTCATGGTTTGTACAATTCCGATTGCATTGAAAGTAAGCAACGCACACCATGGTTGACTGGATGGAAAGCAGTTATCTGAAACGCCAACATAAATAAAGCAACCCCATCACAGCAGACAGCGTCATTGATGCAAAGTAATATGTGTACGCGGATATCTGAAAGACGGATATTAAAAATGTCCAAGCAAGGTTGTCAAGCGGAAGTCAAATCATTCAAGCGTAATCAGGAAAAATATAGAAATCTGATGGAGCATGCCGAACGAAGACAGATAAAGGGATTAATCAAATGTAAACACACACGTGTCCGTGATAAACTAGATTTACAATCATTGGTAAAGAACGCACTGGTTTTCATATCTAACCCTCGCAGGGTAGGGTCCTAGGTCGGTACCTGGCAAATACAAGGCCAAATATTGGCCAAGTATTTGCCCAGTAGCGACCCAGTAACACGCGTTATCATGGGATCAACACTCAATACTTATTGGACAATCTCAGCAGAACTTATGTCAATTGTGACTATGTACGAGTGCATGTTTTCCGGTAGTTAAAGCAGTCAGATTTTAGGCAGGTAGCCGACGCAGGTCAACTGTGCATTTCATTGTTAGTCGATATCTGTGAATATAGCGTATACGGAATTCTTCAATATGATCTTGTCTTTTTACGGCGAGACAATCCCATAACAATTTGTGCACATACATATACGACGGTGAATGAAATATCCCGCCGAATATTTCTAAATTTGTTTCTTGTCAATTTGGCGTAAACATGTTTTATCGCCATGCATGGCGTAACCCATCCTGTGTCAACGGCACATCTAATGGCTCAAAATGCTAATAATATCAATAGACGAATATAAGTTCAGCTATGCCCCGCCCCTCTCTCTCTAAGCTCCACCCACGCTGTGCGCGTGTTGAGATGTTTCGATCCAATCAATCTGTAAATCTCAATTGTCAAAATCCCAGTCAAATTAGTTTCAAATTGTTCAACAAAATGTTTATTAAATAGTAAACACATTCAGTTCATAGAACTGGAAGACCTATTAAGCATTTAAGACAGACCAAATCGCATCGTCCATGACGTAATCGGGTATGACGTCAGCCGACATGTGGCCTAGGCAGGCAGACATGCAGGCATACGGGGATGCAGGCAGCCGGCAGGCAATAATCCCTTTCACTTGCGGGTGACGGTAGTGGTCTACAATAAGCGACATGACCATCTTGTGGTGCGGCCCTAAAACCAAGTGCGTTTTTATGGACGGCTTATATAGAACGTTGTTTGTCTTGAAATTGAATGGTTTCTGGACGACCTTTATCATGACAACGATAGCATGACGTGTTAGTTTGCGAAGAAAAATCAGCATTAACTCGTTCATGGCGAACCCGGCCAAAGCAGGTCTCTACAGTGGTCTTGAGGAATGTCCATTTGCAGGCCAAAAGAAGACGATTTTTCAAGATTAACCGTTGGAATGACTGGTTCCATAATCGAGCCAGTCATTACAGTGGTAACTTTTCAAGATATAGTCTTCACTTGGCCTGCAAATGGGCATTTATTAAGCAACTGTTTTAATTTTCTTGACCAAATTTAGTAATTAAAGTCATCACGCCCGCCTTAGCAGACCACCTCAAAGCACGCCATATGTATACATAACAAAAGTTGTCTTCTACTCTGAGTAATTTGCTATAGGCGATAGCTTTATAGAAATGTTTCTTAGGGAACGTTCTAGAAGTGTTTCTTAGGGAACGTTCTAGAAGTGTTTCTTAGGGAACGTTCTAGAAGTGTTTCTTAGGGAAGGTTCTAGAAGTGTTTCTTAGGGAAGGTTCTAGAAGTGATTCTTAGGGAAGGTTCTAGAAGTGTTTTTAGTCTCTGGCTGTTTTTAAACGGACCAGTTGACACCTCATCTTAGAGTTTCTCCACCGTAACAAAGAAAGTCTTACCATTTGAGCAACCAACTTATGTAGGATTAATACGTGATTTCCAGATGCATTGTTAGACGGTAAGTATAGCCTAACTCCGGAGTAACGAAGCACTGTCCAGGAGTTAACATATAGCATGCATGCATCGCATTCATAATATACACACAATTCCGGCATCTCAGTGTGAAGCATGTCGTGACAACATGAAACAACTGCTAGCAAATCTACTCCCACTGACTAGACGCTATGGTGTTAAACTGTGTCAATGCCCTAACCATCTAGATATTGGTATTGGCGCGTATGTGCTCAATCTCAATGTCTTCAGCTTAACGATTTGGTCCAAACCCATAAACCAAAATCTGGTCTCAATGCACTTTTGAACACAGATGTGATGCATTGAAATTATTAATTGTAGCCAACAAATCAAATTGGGAAACCTTCCATTGAATGGCCACGATGGGAACCAGAGGCGCCAAACTGAGACCAAGCGATTGGAGGACAAATGTATACATATTTTTGGAAAGCAAAAACAGTTGGGGGATCCAGTTTCTCAGTCAACCATATGACGTTATAATCGACTGCGTGGCATGTAGTTGACGGCATTATCAATAAAATCATGAAGGACGCGATATGGTCATTAACACGCTCAATAGTCAGGCAAGTCGTACGAATTGTATGTTTTTACTATTTAATAAACAGTATGGAGAAAATTTTGAAATTAATTTGACTGGGCGCTGTTGCTACCATAGGCAACAACACTGCCATGTTAAATTAGTTTCAAAATATTTAACAGCTTACACATAGATTTTTCTGGAAACTGAGATTCATAGAGTGCAGTAATCGATTGCTCCAAACACAGTCAAACACAGTGCTGGAGCTTAGCTAGAGATGGCCGGGGAATTGCTTAGACTGGTTTTCTCCAGTACCGCAGCACGTACCACCAAGATGTGTCATCAAATGTACCCAGAACATTGTGATCATGACAAAATATAGTAGCCAAGCCAGCAGGCAAAGAATCTACAACAGTAATAATCTTGAAAGACAATTATGTAAAAGACGCACAGCGAGAGTTAAACATTTCGAAATATTAAAAAAGATATATGAACCACTTTTGCTGAAAAACTGTTTGAGGATTAAGGAAATTATGGAACCGATATGTAAAGATTAAATTGATTAATGAAAAACAGTTATTTTATCTTTAGGCAAGACAGTGATAAACCACACAGTTTCTCTTTATTGCCGAAAATGCATAAGCTGGCTGATATTTTGTTAGACCTGTTAACACCACCATACAGATCTCGGATTACGATTGGAATTATACAGAATAAACAATCACCAAATGAATCCACGTTTACTTAAGAACACTGAAGACTTTCTCTTGAAAGTGCCACCACATTCACTCATTCATAAAAACACTAGATGTTGACTCGAAGTAGAGAGACTTTAATATAGAACAGAGTATAAATTAGGTTCTCAGTACCGTACAGATTAAATAAATCCTGATAGGATCTCATTTCGAGCGGACAAGAAAATATTACACCTGTTCACAATTAATTCGTACTGCTTTTGAGTTTGATGAAGATGTTAAAATGTGTCAGTACTAGCTTTGCCTACATTTAGTTGGCTGGCTGTAGAGAAGCTGTTCTACAAAATGCAACACATGTCCTCTCAATAAACACCTTGCTGATATATGAATAATCTGACCACATATAAGAGATTAATTATTAAGTATACAGAATGTAGGCAAACATGATTCCGGAGATCAGATTAACCTTTGCATGATGAAGCCGGCCAAAGCTGTAGTGGTCTTGAGGAATGCCAATTAGCAGGCCAGTTATGCAGATGCTAAATTGTCAAAAATATTATTCTCTTGACCTGCGCATGGATATTAAATTAGCAAATATTTAGATTTTTCTTGAACACAATTTGTCACTAAATCCCTAAAAGCAAGTATCAGTTATAACTGAGTAGACTCAGTGTATGTAGCGTACCGTATATAAACGTCACCCATTCAGTATGAATCGGCTTTTCTAGACAATAAAGTGTACTTAAATCAACAAGAACACGTCAGTTTCGGCACATACAGTGATTCAACCCACCCCACACACTTAAAGCGTTGCTAAAATAAACACTTGTCAGATTGCATAGAAACATTATTGAACAGATATCCCCGAATTAGGCCTCTTCGATACTGTTTCAAACTCTGAGATCTAGAGACTACGATGGTCACTATCTACGAGATGTCAAATCCAACACCGTGAGTATGATAAGGTTAAGATCAACCCAATAGCCAACATTAACTTTAAATATAATCGACATAGTCCTGAACATGACGAATCTCGAAGTACAGCAGGCTTATTTATAGTCAGATCAATGTTACTAGATAAAAAAACAAATACAAGTTTAAAATTCAACCAAGCCCTACTTGTGCTTCTGAAGATGCCATCTATCAGCTAGGATGCAAATTATGTCTCTATGGAAGCCAAATAAAGGACCGTGTTGGAGTATGCCCGAATAGGCGCATTACGGAGATAAGATTACTTTAATACTCTGATGGGCAGAGCTGATCAGGACATGGCCATTGTTCTCATTGAACACACACGTATATAAAACAGTGATGAAGAAGCAGAAAACCAGCGGATTCCTAGAGATGATTTGTGGATTAATTGTGTGAAAACTGTATCGTCTTCTGGAATAAATGTGGAGCCAGACTTCATGATAACAGGAAACTATACAGGTACGCTGTTGGCTATTTTAAAACTAATTTATCAGCGCCAACGCCAATTAGTTTTTAGAAGGTCCAGCTTTATTGCAACATAGGCACACAGTTACATGATTATAAGGCTTAGACAAGCCTCTATTCCCTTAGTACATCCATCCAGGCATATTGCTAGACACGCATAAATCATGATCAAGATCGATATATCCAAACACGGCCAAAGTATGGGTGGAGCTTAGGTAGACGTGGGTGTGGCACAGCTAAAACTGGATTCCTCCTTTAGTATACCAACCGAAATGATGCGCTAAATGGATGTAACATATAGTCAAAGCGAATCAGTCGTATCCGGGTGAGATATATTGCTATCCTTTAGCTGATCTTGTGTCACCACCTGCTCAAAGCACTACTTATATCAACGGAGGTGTCCGGTTTCAGCAATGCCCCGCCCGCCTGTAGCTAAGCTTTGAAAATATGTAGCTAAGCTCCACCCACACTACGCCCGTGTTATGTTTGATTGGTCACTGAACGCAATTGACTGTCAATTTCCAGAAAACAATACAGGTAAGCTGTTGAATATGTTAACACTAATTTGACTGGGTGCTTTTGCTGCCTATGGCACCACCAGCACCAATCAAATTAGTTTCAAAATATTCAAAAGCATGTTTATTCAATTGTAAAGACATACACTTCGTATAACAACGTCATCAATTAAGCGTTCCTGACGAACCTAGCTACAACATTCAAAATGTATTTGAGTCTGACGTAATTGATTAAGACGCCATGTGATAGTGTGAATGTGTGATAGGTAGTATCCTCAATTAACCATTTACTGGTTCAGATACTTCCAGAAAATTGAAATTGTTCACAGTTGAATATCCATTTTAAATAAGACAATTTTTGTAAATTTGCAAATTGAAATTTACACAAATTCCTTTCTGTTGTCCAGCATTTGGTCGTCCTGAACCGCTTAAAAGATTCATTCTCAGGAATTCTAAATGTTTGTTTCGTCAATGCCCATTTGCAGGCTCAAGAAGACTATATTATATGTCTAATTGGAACAACTAGCTCGGTTGTATTCTCGTTGACAGAGAGCTCCCTTCATACACTTCCCCAAGAACATTATTATGCCAGCACCGTACTCCCAAGAGACATATATACAAGGAAAGACACGGACCATGAAAAATCAATAATTATGTGAAAAACGTTAGATCAGAGTGGCTAAGCTTTATTGGCGTATATCTCATTGCATAATGTGTCTCGCCATGCTGCGCAACATCCCTCACACTATCTAGAGAGGATAGATGTCAGACGCGGCAGTATTATTCGATGCTTCATTTGTTCCACATCTCTACCTTGATGGTAATGGGTTTACTTCGCCATTACATTTAACACAACAGAGGATATTAACGATTATATCGTGAATATTCGTCAGATACATAGACGAGAATGAATCTTCGTGGCTCTAACTTAGGTTGTCTTGTAGTGGTCTTGTAGTGTTGCTACAAAACATGCATATGAAGTATGAGTGACAAATGTGTCTAAATTTGGACTACGCGTCGGTGTACGAATTGTATAATTTTACTATTAAATAATCATTCTGTTGGATATTTTGAAACATAGTTGCCATAGGCAGCAACATCACCCAGTCAAATTAGTTTCAAATATTCAACAGCTTACCTGTATAGTTTTCTGGAAATTGATATTCAGAGAGTGCAGGTAAGACATAACTGCCAAGAAGAAAACAACATGTCATTTTTCGTTGGTTCAATTTACTATTTTATTCTCCTTGTTGAACACACATTTTGATACATTGGCTACCAATTTGCTACGGATTGTGATAGCAGACATGCACTTTGTTAAGACATATTTATTGTGGTGATATGTTACTGGGAAACAGAATTATGAGTGACATCACACAGCATTTTGTGAACGTTAAGGGAAATAGTTTGTTTTAACTTGAAGAGAGTTTTAAAATTAATATTGAGCAATGCCAATTTTGGTGTGATTCGTTACGTGTTCTCAAATGTATATTTGTAAGAAAATATCTTTTTTATAGATTTTCTCTGAAAATTTCGTGTTTCTCTGTCAACGCACCGTACTAAATCAGATATTCGTTTATACTCACGGACTCAGTATGCATTTAGTTGTCTTTGCAAGTTTGGTTGATGTAAATTATTTTTTGATTTGATTGTAGTATGTTGTTATGCGTGCATGTTAAATGGTGGTGATGATTGTTAGTAGTAGTAGGAGTAGTGTGATGGTAGTAGTGTTGTTGTTGTTGTTGTTGTTGTTGTTGTTGTTGTTGTTGTTGGCAGTGATGGTGGTCGTGGTTGTGGTGGTCGTGGTGGTGGTGGGCACGGTAGTTGGATGGGAGTACGATATGTGTTGGGTTTGGTTTTTTATCTCAATAGCATAATTATAGAACATTATATGTGTATGCATGTTATTAGTCTGAATTCGCCCTCAGATCGCCGCGTAACATACATTTCCTTGTAGATAATGGGCCTACCCAGAGCGCCATTTCGATCATATGAATTAACGTGAAGTCACATATTTGATTATGACGCGTTTTTCAACAAATAAAGACGCTTACACTAATGACCACACTCGGAATTCGGCCATCCACAACCTGGTCAATGTCTCGTGGGGTTGACAGCTTTTCCACAATTTGAACTGAATCTATGCATGCTAACTGAATTTATCGACCACAGACACACAGGCGGGACCTGCTTCTAGTCCTCACTGCCGTCGTCCATGCTGATTACATCGGGAACAAAACCGGACACATGCCTCAACAAGAGACTGGTTTTCCATGACATTGGTAATTACCAGTAAGGCTTGCTGCGATCTCTCGTTTACTAAGCAAACTAAGTTATCTAATTAAACTGGAACATGTTGCTGCCATAACAGCAACAGTCCCGAGACCAATTAGATTCAAACTATTCATATGCGTATGTCATATCGCAGTTCGTTCCAGGAAGTTGACCATCACAACAATTTCTCGGCGACCTGATGCAGCCCATGTATGGGTGAAAATTCATCAAAATAAACGTCTAAACATCTTAGAAGTTACTATCTTTGAATCCTATATTGTGTTCTGTCTATAGACTAACATGACTACCTATCGTGTCTCATTGGATAGATGGACTTGATACGCTTCGCATGCTTTGAGATAAAGTTGCAAATTTGTTCTTTAGACATTTCCGAACACGCTGCTTGGTTCCTTGGTTTTGCAATTGTATTTCTATTATCTGTCACTGATGGTAACTTATTTCTGTTCGTGTATACAATTTACGATCATCCTGTGAAAGGTTGCTCTCTGTCTAATCGATTAATATATGTATGCACTAGAATTGATTTAAATTAGTAGTTCAATAAATGTAATCTTCTGCAGGAGATGTGATTTCTGACGATTTCTGTAATTTTCTCATTGCATCATTGATGTTAAAGATAGACAATCATTCATTTGTGACATGTTAGTCACAGAGATGTGACAATTCGAGTTTGGGTGCTTGTGAGTCAATGGAAGCACTGTGGACATGACATCAGCCTTTGAAGATGAGCATGCGTCAATGACTTGATCTCTGAAGGGTAATTGAAGTAGCATCGTGCTTTTCTATGCATGGAATTTAAAAAAGATTTCATTTTTTTTGCAAATAATATTTCTTACATATCTCGCTATGTTTTCTCAATTGAATGCAGTCGCGTGGTGTTGAACAAGCAATTTAGATGTAATCAACCCAGAGTGGAGTGGCCTAAGAGATGTGTTGCTAGAAATCCATGTTTTGTACTGCTTGCTCATTTGTTAATAACCGAGATTTATGTGTTCGTTTTGATAAGCTGAATTAATACTCTTATTGTTGTATTCGTTGCGTGAGTAAACAAGACAGCTCCATTCTTCTGAAACCGTTTCCAACCAGCCTTCATTGTGGCGTATTTGTGCATGCTACGCACAAACTATGCATTATCTGGCATAGATTGTGAAATAGGTCCGAGATGAACAGATCAATTGGACAGGGATTAAAGACATCTTGAGCCAATACTAAAAAGTCAATGTCCATATTTGTCATTATCATACAATTGAACACGGTAGTACAGCCAATCGTGGACCTAGTGCTGAACTAGACTGTTGCTAGTGCGCTAGTTTCCTGTCCTAACAATTCTATCACGCTATGGGGGATTGACAGGGAATCGAACCCACAACCGATGAGAGCGTCTAGCATCATAGCTACACACGCTTCAACCACACCAACGCCGCATCACATACGTACATTGCGGCGTTGCTGTGGTGGGAGCGTGGATGGGTTATGATGCTAGGCGCTCTCGCCAGTTGTCGGTTCGATTACCAGTCAATGCCAAAATACCGCAATGCCACGACTACTTGTTTAGTTATGGGGGATTGTGACTCGAATTTCTTCAGGGACATGAATTAGTACACGTTTTTCTCAGCATTCGAAACAGCTCTCTTGCTTTGTCTGACAGTTTCAACCACAATTCCAGCCCGTTTCTGATAAGACAAGATAACCTAATAATAAAACTGTGCATAGGTGGAGGATTTAATAAGTTATAAATTGTTCAAATAATGTGTGATTTATGTCCATCCAGAGTGGTCAACTATGTTTGATATTCTTATGGAAAAGAATCACAAACAGTAGAGGAATCTGCCATTGGATCCTTGATCATGTTTTGGTGGGATTGTATTTGAACTACAAATTATGTACATATTCTTGCAGAGATAACACTGAATAATAAGGCCCCGGAAATTGGAAGCTACGTGTAAACGATTTTTCCAAAAATATCTTTCTATGCCCTTTGTTTTTAGATGTGGCATGGTAAGCTGTGCCATAACATAATAGTAACAGTCATATTTTAACGATTCATCTGCTTTAACACAAATTAATGTTTTCATGACATTATCAAATATAGATACAAACGTAATTATATGGCAATCCCGTTCAATAAGATTCACATTGATATGAATAATGCCATATTTTGTTTGGACCTGTGCGATAAATCTGATACCCTCTATGTATGATGCACTGATTTGCTATGGACCCCTAACATTAAGATAACATAACAAAACTCATTTTTCTGTATCTTCCCAATTGCACCTTTATTAGAAAGCTGATCTATTAATATGACATGATCAGATATATCGAATGCCTTTATAAACCATTCGTTTAATATGTGTAAAATACCAACTTAATATGATCTGTAATTTATAGCAACAGTTTTTCCAGATGTATATACTTTTTCCAACGTGCATTTGCGATGAATAGTGACTGCCGCCGTGGAAGAGGATACTTATAATAAATATGTGATCGACAATTCGTGAGCACATGTTTTAAGTGTTATGCATCGATATTTATGAGACTAAAACGGGAACCACACTAAAGACACGCCATACGACAGTGACACAATTTCGTCGTACACGGGTCACTATTACTTGTGCACGAAATTGTCAAGGATGTGAAGTGAAGCTTTGGATACAAACGATGATGACGTTGCTAATCAGGTGTTGTTTGATGAGAGTTAGTATACTTTTATCCTCGCCCGTACATAGGAGAGGTTATTACATTCAGGACCGCATGTCTGCCCGCCATGCTGCCTGTTTGCCCGTTCACCTGCATGCCTGTCTGCCTGCCTCTCTGCCCGCCTGCCTACCTACCTGCATGAATGCCTGCCTGCCTGCATGAATATCTGGAGTCAACAATTTTAGCCATGATGTGAAAACCAGGAAAACCAAAAAATATGTCAATGTGAGAAAGATGGTACGTAGAGGTTTTGAAATCTTTGATTGCTATGATTTGTTGATGATTTAGAAACGATCAAAATATTCACCTTGGTTTAGGGGATGCGCATTATTGTATATGTCCTTTAACGTTTGACGGTTACATTTTGTTCAGAATCTCAAAATATTTGCAATGGGAAAGATTTTGACATTTTTCCACTGGAAGTATAGGCTCAATTATAGAGTCAGTCATTCAAGCGGCAAACTGTAAAGTCGTGTCTCTTTTGGCCTGCAAATTGGTGTTCTGTTGAATATTTTGACATAATAGGTTTGGATGACGTTGCTGCCTTTAAAAATTCAACCATATATTTTAGTTTATTTTGGAAATAAGCTAGATTTTTTTACAGGACTGGCGGTATGATCAGCAAACGAAAAGAAGAAGCTAGATTTTCTGAGCCGTACTTAACACTATACAGTACGAAGCATAATAAACAGAACTTGTGTTTATTATCAGCAGTATAGTTTTATTCGAATTGCTGACATTTGAAGGTGATCTTATTCAAAGCCATTGCTAATTGTGCTGCACAGCAAAATCCATAGCCTAATACGAGCAATCAGAGGTTATATAGCATCTGTCTCTCCATGCCACCGCATTGTAATACATATTTTGGATTATTCGAATTTTTCGGATTTCTGTATATTTCTACCGTGAGCAAAGTTGTGTAATCCAGTTCTACTTTTAAAACGGTTGCCAAATCGGACCAGTAGTTTCCGAGATATCCATAAATGCACAAAGGCCAAAGTCAGGACATCCACTCTCTTAAAGTGTTACAGTTTATGGTTAATCCAATCAGTATTTTAGAGATACATTCTATACCCCTAAAAAGAGCCAGACAGTCGTCTATACAATGCCCTTTTCACTGTAAGTCATGAGGGCAACAACAGTGTTGTACCAGTTTCACTGGTGATGCACACATATATACAAGCTAAAACATGTAACAATTTCTGCATAAATGTGACGACAATATTCACAACTAATGGAAGCCTAAGTATATTAAAATATGTGAATTAAGCAATAATAACCGAACACTAGGTTTGGCTATGCGCACATAGTCCAAAGACCTGGCCAAAACCAATACTATTTAACATGTTCACAGTGTGATGGGTCATTGAATCATATGTAGATTGAATTTAAATATTATAATATGAAGACACTGGAAATCACCAGAAGAAAAAATAAATAGAAACAGCTTTAATGGTTATATAACTATAGTATTTACATTATAAGCGATATTTTCCTGAATATTTCAATATCGAAATTATTATCGATTCCGTTCCGGCTTTTCCCACAGAATTGAACCCCATTCCAATTCTACTACTCTGATAAGAAAGGTGGCGAGGCTGGTACCAGAACAATACCACGCCACATTGGCTAGGAGGGTATTGGCCCAGTACTGGCCCAGTCGCCTGCATTATCAGTGAAGCAGCACACGACGAAAGATGTCTATAGCAGAAGCCTTACGAGTCTTCGGAATTGGCACGTAACTACAGATGGGTAAGCCATCAGTAAATTGATGAAAGCTATGTTCTATATAGGTAACTAAACGCAGTGTGTTGAAATTGTTCTGGCAGCTTTTGATGCCATAAAGATGCAAAGCCGCCAATCCAATTAATTATAAAATTTCCAACAGAATGATTCTTAGTTTTTTAATGAGTTTATGAATTCGGATTTTCAGTCAAACATTTAGGCATAAATATGGGAAATGCTAGAAATTAGATGATTTAACGCTGGACAAATTTGGTAAAAAGTTCAAATATTTCCTTATTGAATGTCCATTTGCAGCTCAAGAGAAGTCTATTTTTTAATTGACCACTGAAATGACTGGCTCAGTTAGCGGGCCTGTTGTACATTTTCAGAAATAGTCCTCTCTTGTTGGGAACATGGACAATTCCGTAAGACCAATGCAGAGTCATCAGGAAAGGGCTAAATGCAATTAGAATATATCAATGTACAAGTGCAATATTCCTGAATATATAATGTTCATTAACTAGAATTTACAAGACATACAAAATACAACATATGCTAATTCAGAGCATTAACTGATAAACAAATTTAAGGAATAAGTATAAAATTGATTTTCATAAATATAGTACGGAAATTTCCAAATAAACCCGAATCCGAAGTAAAATTTTAGTAAGGCTATAGACACATCTTTAGCTGCGATGTTAACTTTGATATCAGACAGATAATAAGATGAATACAGACTGGTAGATGGACCTATGATAGTTGCAGATAACATAGCATAGTCTACATAAAGCAATAGCCAAAGGAAAGCACTACTACTACTACTAATACTACTACTACTACTACTACTACTACTACTACTACTACTACTACTACTACTACTACTACTAATAATAATAATAATAATAATAATAACACCGCCGCCGCTACTACTACTACTACTACTACTACTACTACTACTACTACTACTACTACTACTACTACTACTACTACTACTACCACCACCACCACCACCCCCACCACCACTACTACTACTACTACTACTACTACTATTGCTGCTGCTGCTGCCGATGCTGCTGCGTCTGATGTTGCTGTGGTGATGGTGGGAGCGGTGTTGGTGGTGAGTGGGTGGTGGTGGGGTGGATGGTGGTGGTAGCAGTGGTGGTGGTGGTGATAGCGACGATGATGATGATGATGATGATGATGATGATGATGATGATGATGATGATGATGATGATTGAGGATGGATGGTGGAGGATGATGATGAAGATGATGATGATGATGATGATGATGATGATGATGATGATGATGATGATGATGATGATGGATGGTGGAGGAAGATGACGTCTCCCTGAAGAAATGAGACAATTTAGGAATATATAAACTGGGGAAAATAGTTTCTAAAGTAATAATTCCAAATTAATGAATATTACCGTATATATTATCAAAATCCATATGCCACAAAACGTCTGATTTATATGTAAAATAAAATATCCCAAAATGGAATTAGCGTATTCGACAAATGGACTTATACAAATGTATGTATGGACAGTAGAGATTGCCTATTGACAAACATTGAGTCATTGGACTTGAAAGAATATTTGGCCCATTAAAAATATACATTATAAGTCATCAATTCTATACACATATGTACATACACGTGCAACGAAGTGTTGTTCCTTGGCCATCATAAACAACGATATGGGCAGATCAATTTATTTCTTGTTTTACATTCCTACACTTTAATTTAAAAGAAAATATTGGAATTGTGTGACATTATGTTCAGCATTCTTTCCATTTTATCATGTATCAAATCCTAGTTAATTGAGTAATCCATAACTCTGCTCGGTGTAGCTTTGAGAATCATTTTACAGTCAAACTCTTGTTACTTTCGACTTTTGTGAATTTTTGTAAGACGATATAGTAAAATGATCTACCATAGCAAAAATACAAATTCTTAGAGCACAGCCGAGCGCAGACATAACTTAGACAGTTTCCAAAGCCAGATAAAATGTACTAGAGAATATATTAAACATAATGGTTTGGATGATATTGTTGCCCAAGGCAGAAATATATTCCAATCCAATTATCCCCTTGTATCAACAGCGCCGCAAAGCGCTCGAAATACAACTCTTATCAATTAATCGTTTTAATGGTCAACATTTTTCAAGTAATTTTAATTTTAGAAGACTATTTTTTATAAATTTACCACTGGAATGTTGGCCGGCTTGACCATCAAAATGTTACGGTCACTGCATAGATGATTTTGATTGGTTTGAAGTTTAAAGGGTTAAGTTGACACAAGAAAGATTAAGTTCAAACTATTCAGCAGCACATTTCTTGCAAATTTTAAAATGTTGTAGATTTTGAAACATGTCTTAATTATGAGCTGTAATAAATCTTGTGTAATACATTTCAAGTTCAAGGCAACAACATAGGATAGTCACTGACATAACTATTCACCTGCTATCTTCAATCGAATATGTTTTTCAACAAAATGTTGTTCTTACACTGAGAAGCGTTTGCGATGCTTGATTTTTAGATTTGGCAATATTGGTTGTCATATGTACTGAATAAACTGTTCAAGTGAACGTAGTTACAAAGTATGCAACAGTATTCCCATATTGTTTCACTAAAAATTAGATACAAATTATTATTATTATTATGATTATTATTATTATTATTATTATTATTATTATTATTATTATTATATTTCCTAGACAGATATGCTTCCATCCACACGAATGCAACAGGTGGACATGTATATTAATAGTAGCGCACTCGCATGCAGTAAGACACATTACGAAGGTTGCTTCCAGGCTCTCACCATACCATAGTGTCCTGACAACCAGTGTTCTCCATTACTCCCGCTCTATGGATTCACGGATTCAAGAACAGTCAATCACATTTAACCATCTGACTGATGACTGTTTGCAGAGACATATTACAATGGCTATATCTTCGGAACTGCGAACAATTTTGAAAAGATTTGACTGAAAAGTATTGATGGCTAAACCACTAGCAAATCCCACTCATATTGTTTGCTCATTGGAATTATTGTCTGGTGGCTTGCAGCAGTAAGGCAGTTAAGAAAATGATGCTCCTAGTCATCTTTCCTCAATGGACTTGTATAGAAAGACAGTTCTAACTCTTTATCACCACCGTATTTAAGTAGCAAATTCTTTATAACATAACAACTATTTTGTTAAATATTCTGCAACTAATCTTACTAGGAGATGTTGCAGCGTATGGTAGCAATATTCCCCAGTCAAACTAGTTTCAAATTACTCCACGTCTTTTCCGTATAGGTGTTTTGAAATTCAGAGGTTGTAGCTTCAAGTGTTGACATGTTAAATAGGCAATCAAATTCAGCTTATTTACCAAAATAATTCTTTCTCTCCGTGTATACACGAGCCCATCCCATCCGTGTGTACGTGCGGTGTCAATAGACCTTTCCAGTTTAGCTATGCCCTGCCCATCTCTAGATACGCTCTACCCACACCTCGCTCGTGTTGGGCTCGATCGATCTCTGTACTCTCTGACTATCACTTTCCAGAAAACTATACAGGTAAGCTATTGAATACTTTGACTGGACACTGTTGCTGCATATTGCAGAAACAGTGTCCAGTGAAATTAGTTCCGAACTAGTCAACAGCATATTTATTAATTCGTAGACATACAATTCGTACAGCGTGTCGGGTCAAATAGAATCAGTTATAACGCAATTATTATTGCGTCATCCTACAAGCCACTTAACGGACTATGTCGTCATTTGACGTCAGACGATAGATGGATACTCTGGAAAGAGGAGTTCGGAAACCTATACCTATAACACATATGTTAGATTGCAGAGCTGCCTTAAGATTCGGTTTCAAGCAAATCTGTTAGAATTTACCAGAACGCTCGTCCATGAAAGTATAACATTAAGTGTGAGCTTCATAACCTTGCCATTCACTTGGCAGCATGAATAGAAGCAGTACAGTATTGCTAATGTTTTCCTGTTGAAGACACCACCAGAATTCATTACCTGTTTAACATTTGAGCAGAAATCGGGTTGGTTCATGATTTTTTTTCGATCTAAATATAAGGTGGTTCTTGTGGAGACCAGTACATCCGCTGCGTTATCTTAGTATCCTCTTCTAATAACGCCTGCTACGAGATAATCCAACGATAGTTAAACCATGCAAGCTAAATCGCGGGTCTGCGGTATTGATGGAAAACTGAGACTCGTGGAACGATGACGACACATGGCCTCACCTGGTAGCGTCTTGAAAATCTTGTTAGCAACTTGAGGGACTAATCTCGCTGGTTTACTGTTTGATTTCTTGATTCTAAGAATGTGTCTTTCAGAAATAGCGTACTGCTCACTTGCTGAATGTCTTAAGATAAGTTGGCGGGGAATTGTTTCTCCAATACGCGGCAACGCTGCCAATATGCAGCGACATCTACCAGTCGTATTGGCTTCAAAATATTTAAAAGATAGTTCTTAAAGGTGCATAGTCACAGTAAAATTTCTGAAAATAAAATTGTTTAAATTATACACTTGTAGAGCCTTAAACTGTGATCCTATATGTAATGAAACGAAATAAAATTAATATAATTTTTTAAGTTGCGAAATTGAAATAGATGGACGGGCCCCTATTTCAATTTCGCAACTTAAAAAAAATTATATTAATTTATATGGAATGGAATCATCATATGTTAAGATGTATTGCGTTTCATTACGAATATAGGCTCACAGTTTAAACTTCTAAAAGTATGCAATTTTAACAAATTTATTTTCAATCACTCTGGTGTGAATATGCACCTTTAAGGCATTGTAAGGGATATTTCCTATTTGCCCTTTCAAACAAACAGTGTTTCCAATAATCAGCGTAATTTCGACATCGTGTAGTCTTCAGAAGGTAAAAACATACCATCCACGTGATATATATCCATAGAATTAATTTGCTGTTATCGCCACAGGACATTTTCCAATGTTACTGTTTTCACTTTGTTCCTTTTTCACTCTCGCGCCATCGTGCCATGCGTCCCGGAGTTTATGAAGAATAAAGTGAATGGTGAGTTTGTATATTTCCTGCATACTCTCAGTATATGCGTCACCCAAGGTGATCTTCACCGCCGATAAGAATGGCTGCTCCATATTCTGTGCAAAAATAAAATAAAATATTTAAGGAAAATAACATCAACAACAATAAACAAGCTAAGACATTAATGTCTTCTATTCCAATGGACTTATCGGGGTTTAGCTATGCCCCGCCCATCTCTAGCTAAGCACCCCTCCCTCACACGCACGCACACTCACGCACGCACGCACGCTCGTACGCACGCGCGCGCCTCGCTCGTGTTGAGATCAATTGATCGATGCAATCGCTGGATCTCAATTTCCAGAAAACTATATAGGTTAGCTGTTGAATATGTTGAAACTAATTTGACTGGCTGGCAAAAACAGCGCCCAGTCAAATTGGGTTCATAATATTCCACAGCATGTTTGCTAAGTAGCAAAGAAATTCGTACACGTGTCGGACTATTACGCGTTTTAAGATGGACTAGATCGAGTCATTCATGCTGTAATTGATTATAACGTCATCCTACACGTCACGTGGTTGGGTATGACGTCATATGATGGATGGATAAACTGAAAATGTCCAATAGGTTCAGAATATTCAACAGAACGTGCCTTACATCGTTTTCAGAATGGACTTTTCCTGAGTAATGGCGTAAAATGATGTCATAATCAGCTAAGCAGGATGACGTCAACATCATTACGTCATAAATGATTCTATTGGACCCGTCTTTAACTCTTAAGACTCCGACACGTTGTAAGAATTGTATGTCTCTACTATTTAATAACCATGTTATAGGCAGAAACAGCACCCAGTCAAATTAGTTTCAAAACATTCAACAGCTTACCAGTATAGTTTTCTGGAAATTGATAGTCAGGGGGTTCAGAGATCGATCGATCCCAACACGTGCTAGGTGTGGGTGGAGCCTAGCTAGAGATGGGCGGGGAATAGCTAAAACTGGAAAGGTCAATTGTATTAACCAATATATTTTGTTTTTGTTTCGGTAATATGTTAACTTATTCACGCGTTGTTCTCTAGGAGATTGTTTTCACGCAAAGGATAGTAGAGGAGGGGGGGAGGGGGATAAGTTAAGATTGGTCAAGAACACGCAAAACGTTTTCTCAGTGAATGATTACTTACAGGTCAAGAGAAAACTATTTTTTGTAATTGTACCACTGTAATGGCTGGCTCGTTACTTGGCTAAGTGTTGGTGTACGAATGGTATGTCTTTTCTCCTTAATAAACATGCTGTTGAATATGTTGAAACTGATTTGACTGGCCTCTGTTACTGCCATAGATTTCAAAATATAAGTCTATGCGGAGCTTAGCTAGAGATAGGTGGGACATAGCTAAAACTGGAAAGGTCCATTTGACTCGGAACTGTTGCTGCCTGGTGCCGCATTTGATGATGACGTCAGACACATGAGCGACAGATCGGATCCCTCCAGCGCGACATGTACTAATCTTTGCCTGGTAACGGTTGTCCAGTAGACATAGTGTAATAGCATGATCGAAGGATTTTAGTGACTTTAAGTTATTGATACTTGTGGAAGTTTATTGGCCAATCATTCAGCCAACACTTGCATAAAGCGGATTCTCTTAATACCGTACATCTAACAACTGTGAACCAACTATGTATTTACCACTGGTCTGGCACTGTCTGGCACTGTCGGTTTGTTGGTCCCTGTTCAAGGGTAATGCGTCGATCAAAGATCAATGTTGGCAAAACTACAAACAGCTGTTACTTAACTGAACAAATGTAGATATAAAATAACCACTTCCTTTCTCCCACAAATTCACTTTGGAAGTATTGTTAATCTGATGAAACAGGTCGCATGTCTGCCTGACTGCCTGCCTGTCTGCCTACATGTCTGTCTGTCTGTCTGTCTGTCTGTCTGTCTGTCTGTCTGTCTGTCTGTCTGTCTGTCTGCCTGCCTGCCTGCCTGCCTGCCTGCCTGCCTGCCTGCCTGTCTGTCTGTCTGTCTGTCTGTCTGTCTGTCTGTCTGTCTGTCTGTCTGTCTGTCAGTCTGTCTGTCTGTCTGTCTGTCTGTCTGTATGTATGTATGTATGTATGTATGTCTGTCTGTCTGTCTGTCTGCCTGTATGTCTGTCTGTCTGTCTGTCTGTCTGCCTGTCCGCCCGCCCGCCCGCCTGCCTGCCTGCCTGCCTGCCTGCCTGCCGGCTTGCCTGCCTGGCTGCCTGCCTGCCTGCCTGCCTGCTGGCTGTCTGCCGGGATGCCTGCCTGCCTGTCTGCATTACGCCCGCCTGCCAGCCAGCCCACCCGTGCGTCAGTCCATCCGCCCACCTGCCTGCCTGCCCGCCCGCCCGTCCGTCCGCCCGCCCGCCCGCCCGCCCGTCTGTCTGTCTGAACAATGTCTCCAAGACTGCTGTTCCTATTTGGGTCAAATTTAAACACAAGAAAGTGTGCGACAATACATAGGACACCACAACGTTGACGTGATCGGAAATACTCAAGAAATTTGCAAAAGATCATGAAAATTCGAAAGATTCCAGAAAATCCCAAATCTTTTACAATGTAACAAAAACGGGTGGATGTGGGTCTGTAATCTCTGGTTGCACTTGTTATACAGCGGGTCATCGCTCCGGACATTGACCCGCATCTGCATATTCTTTCCGCCGCCTATCGATTACATATCGGCGCTATCCAGGTGCTTTCGGCGATATCGCTATAAACCTAATAACAGAGCAACAGATGGGTCGGTACTTCGAAGAAAGCTACACAATCCAGCTTTAAGCCCGAGGCAGTGAATGTAAAACTGATAAAATTCATAAAGTATAGTATCCATCCTTGATCGATAACACCGGGGTAGAATGGATGGAAATCGTGGTTGGTGATTTTAGTCGTAATGGAAAAGTACTTTTATCACTGATCGGGAGGGCCATAATTTGAAGGAAATATTATATGGTTTGATTATCGAGGTCAAGGGTAATAGTCATCCAGTTTGGCGTTTAACGCTACAGTACATTATCTAGATGGTGTCTAACTGGGATTGAATAGAATGTATCATGGGACTAAGTAAATCAACCTTAATTAACGCCGTGTGTGTCCAACAGCGCATCAAAGCGCTCAAAATGCTGCGTATACCAATTAACCCTTTATAGCTCTAGATATCTAAAAGAAAATTGCAATTCTCACTCAGTACATGTTCATTTAGAAAAAACAATGTGTGTAAATTTGCAACAGATATTTACAAAAAATAACTTTCTTTTGCTACACGTTTTGTTCAGCTTGATCACTACATGATTTCTATTCAAGAAAATCTAAATTCTTGCTTTGATAGTGTACATATGCAGGCTAAGAGAAGACTATTTTTGAAATTTTACCACTGGAATGACTGGCTCGGGGACCGAGCCAGTCATTCCAGTGGAAAAATTTCAAAATAGTCTTCTCTTGGCCTGCAAATGTACATCACTCAAGAGCATTGCAGGTGCTATTTTGCACGTTTAACAATTATAAGATTGAGTTGAAACAAGAGGGATCAATTACTAATTAGGCCTCCAATTCCATCACCCCCATTGAATCATGCATACTCAGAGTCTTAATTACAAGGCAATATACAGATTAGATGGTGAATATTTTGAAACAATAGGCATACGCAGTACTAATCTCATTAAATTAATTTCAAAATATTCAATACAACATTTATTAAATTGTAAAATGGGGTTTCGAATTTGCCATTTCGTGTTCAAAGGTGTAGCCCAATGTATTTGCAATACAGCTGCAACATAGTCACCCATAGTTTATCTTAGACGCCATATTGTCTACGGTAGGACATAATGTATGATTAGATATTGCCCATCAGCTGGGAGTTACTAGATTTCGCGAACAACAGTGCATTATGTATGCTTTCTGCGATACACTCCACACACTTAATATATTAGACGGCACAAAACCACAGAGTGGAATTTCTTCTGCAAAGTACTTCAAATCAACACTGATAACACAGGTATTGGCCCGGTATTGGCCTGGTACCTGCCCAGTAAGCCGCGTTATCGGTGAAACATATGACATTTCCCCATGGAAGCTACATACGTATGATTTCGCTCAGTACTTCGAGGGATCATTGCTATCTATTACCGGTAGCCATCACCGATACTGAAATCAAAAGCTAAACCACTCACGGAGCTCCACGCTAATAAAGACCATTCAAGGGCAATTGCCATTCATTAAATGGACTCCCTAAAGAACCAATTTTCCACGTTTAACTTTTGTCTAACGTAACGAAGGTATCTCCGGGGCTCACCCATTCCACTCCGCGGAGCAGCAATGCAGGACCCAAAATAGTGAAAATACGAATTAGTGTGTTGAAAATGTGAAGTTATTTCACTAGTAGGCCTGTATGTATAACCTTTAGGGAAGGAAGCTATATATACCCGCGATATCACTTTAACAAATATGCAACAATCCCGCACAATGTTGGTTTAGAAATTGTTATTCCGTATGCCCAGCGCTGAACGGGTCCACGTGCCAGAAACGATTACACCAGATAACGAGCGCGGTCCATGTGCAAAGACACATCAAATCAGTATCGTTATTTTATCGATATTGCTGAGGAGCTTGGAGGGTGGAATCCGTTGATTGTACAGTCGCCAGTCGTTAAGTTAATCAAATCTGTTTTAGATATAGCCGTATCATAAAGTGCTAAATGTCAAAGATGAATGGACGTCGATAAGATGAAGACATAACAGGTCTATTTGTAAGAAAAAGTTTTTTTGTATATTTTCTAGGAAAAGTTCATATATATTTGCCATCACACACTAGTAAATCTGATTATCATGTGTACTCACGGGGCGGGTTCAAATGGGGGGTTTTCAAATCAGTTGGATTTCTCAGTTTGCGTGATATAAACACATTTTTTATTTTATTTTTGTATGTTCTTACGGGTCTATGTGTCTGTAAATGTGTTTGGTGGGGGGTGGTGTGTGTATGCTATCTATTCACGATGGTTGGTTGTGAGTATGATGATATATTGTATTTATCTCGATCGCATATTTCATGATAATAGGTCAGTTAATGATCAGGGTCCGTGTGCAAGCGGGCATCAGATCAGTATTGCAGTTTTATCGATATGTATGAGAATCTGGCCTGGTGGTATGGGGGGTTGGGGTTGCCCATTGCGCGTGTAGTCGCCATTCGTTAACCCTTTGACACCCATATCAGCAAAAAAGCTGCTGCAGTGGTCCTGAGTAATGTCCATCAGCAGCAGACCAACGGAAGACGATTTTTTGAAAATATACCACTGGAATTACTGGCTCGATAACCGAGCCAGTAATTCCAGTGGTAAATTTTCAAAAATAGTCTTCTCTTGGTCTGCAAATTGACATATTCTATGAGAAAATTGAAATTTTCCTGAACAGATTCGAGGGTTAAAGCGTTAAGTCAATCATATCTGTTTTAGATACAGCCGGTATCCTTCGTAAGTACCACCTTTGTTTGGAAACGAGCGTCGTCATGGCTTGCGGGACGCCATCTACATCCACAGGCAACGCCTCTACGACTTCTTACAATGGGACGTAACTCGACTGTTTTGAGAAATCGTACGCCGTCATAGTCCTTTATCCTTTTTCTTATTTCACATGGCCACGCCACCACCACTTACTCAACAAGTTCTGAACATAAAGGCTTCAAGATATATCGATGAATTTTAAAACATCATTAACTTTCAAATTCGGATCAATGAATTCGGACGCACGTGACTTAATGCCGCTCATTAATGGAGAAAGTGTGTTTCCCTATGCCCCACCAATCTTTAGCTAAGCTCCACCCACAATTTACCAGTGCTGTGAACGAGCGATTCCTGAACTCCTTGACTATCCATTTCCAGAAAATTATGCAGGTAAGCCGCTGAATATTTTTAAACTAATTCGACTGGGTCCTAGGTAGCAACAACGCCCAGTGAAATCAGTTTCAAAATAGTAAACACAAATAGATATTATATTATCTCTTGCTCTAGATGAGGTGTCATGAGGTTTGAATTGATTCCCCAAGCGGTTTCGGAGATTTTTAAAGACGTTTCTAAAATTTTGACAAAATCCAAGATGGCTGGCGGGCATGTTGGTCGATCGTCTTTTTGTAAGAAACTTGTATTCATATGCCATAAGGATGCGTCCTGCCAAATATAATTCAACTCAGCTAAGTGGTTCTTGAGAAGAGGTCATTTAAAAAAAAGTTGACGGGTGTAGGGATGGACAATGGACGGACGATGGACGGACAATTGACGGTCACCACACAATAAGCTCACCTGGGCATTGTAGCCAGGTTAGCTAAATATTCCACAGCATGTTTTATTAAATAGTGTGGCGAGGCGGCCACCGTTCATCACCTGCTGCCTGCGCATGTGTGGTCGTGGTCCGGGTATCCTGTCATGTCAAAGGCTTGCATATCGATCGAGTTCTGGGTCAGCCTGTCAATGATCCGGCATGACCTGTTCAGCCAGTCGGAGATTCTCCATAGCTAGTTGTTGGTGGTTCATTGCCATTCTCGGTGTTTGCGACACCATCCCATGGACTTCATCACAAATATTTGCTGACTGGAGCACGCAGCCGCCTCCTTGGAGACGTATGGGTCTGGTTGGGCATTCCCTACATGGCGAAGTTGTTGTGTCGTCAAGCCACAATCAGAAAGGGGGTGCACCAGGCTCTGCCTCGCTATTGTCGAGAGACAGGGGCTACCATTGTTGTGGTGTCTGTGAGTGGTGCTGTGCTGTTGCGGAGGCTGACGCTTGTCCAGGGTCTTTCGTCAGTGCCTGACTTGAGGCAGGAGCTAGTGGTGTTGCGAGGGTGGAGTGTGTCATTGTAGCTGGCTCATGCGGATTTAATCCTGTGTGGTCAGCGGGTCATTTCCGCGACAGAGAGGTTGGGTTATCTACGGAGAGAGGGAGGTGTTTGCAGATGGGGTTGTGGTGATATGCGGTTACCTTATGTACGTGCAAAAGTGGAAAGTGTCGCAGGCACTTTTACTTTTACCGCAGGTAGTTTTCAATATTTCCTACCTGTGTCTAGATTAAGCCATTCTCTCTCGGGGTTAGTTGAAAGGTCTTGTGCTCTGTATTTTCAGTTGGCCGAATGTGTGCAAGAGATGCGGCAAGAGGAGCAATTCACTTCCTCATCGTCAGGTAAAATGTCGTTCTTACTCCGATCATCGCTCGGGAGGTGGGAGGTCCTGTTTGAGCGGTACGTAGCTGTCTCTCAGGCGCTAACTTAACATGTCCAGGAAAGAGATGGGACGGCTACGGGGGAGAGAGTAGAAATTCTCTAAGTGGTCATTTCGTTGCTGGTGGTCGCTATCGTCCTTCTCATCTCAAAGATATTAATATGTCATGAAAAGTTTGTTTGTATTGATTTTCTGAGTTGGCTAACTACTGCTTAAGACGGTAAGAGGTCTTACGCTTCCCTTTTAATGTGCAGTCGAAAGGGAGTCTTTGCTTGATGTTTAGTGAACGCGACATGATTGATCCGGCTGTTCTCGGCAGTCATCCATAGGTGGTCCTTCTGAATGTGCCTAACTTACCATTGGAGATCCCACGTGAGGCGGTAGTTTTAGAAAGCCAAATGTTTTGCGGTTATGACCTCTATTGGCCTCGAAAAGATGCTTTCAATTAGGTTATTGCGAGATCCTCTACCCTTGCTGAATCAGGCGAATCTTCCCATCCGAACAGAAGACTGCCTTGAGCGCCATCAAGAAAGGAGTGACGAGTCCAAGGACAAGCTTCCCAAGTTTGAGATGCTACGTGTGCCTCGTGTAACTAAAAGGACATGGTTTAGGGAATCTCTTTCGAGTCTAAGCATGGTCTAATGCGATGGCTGTCTGCGAATGGCGCGGTCAATTCAAGAACAATTCCGTTCACACCTGGGTTTATCAGTTTAGGTCCCCAACTCGAGGAATGATACACGCAGAATCGAGTAATTAATTATTTATCCTGATCGCGGGCAAAGCGGTGAAAAGAAAAAAGTCGCTAATCGACTGAGGAGATCGTGTCACGGTGGAGTTCCTTGTAGGGTGCACTAAAAGCACGCTAGTGGATATCGCAATGTTTTATATGGCAACGTCTTCTCTAGCAGGACAAAATGAAAATGTGGAAAGCGGTTATTCAGGGGAAACGGCACTCGAGAAAAAGGAGAGAAAATGCGAGCTGAGGAATGCGGCGAACCAGAGGCTTAGCTTTCTTTAACCTACGAATTGTGCGCTACTCAAAGAGGCTCTAGGCCTGCTAGAATGAACATAGATCATGGTGTCTGTGACACGTGGTAGCCATCGCTGTCCTAGGCGGGAACTATGGGGAGGGTGGTTAAA
Organism: Chaetoderma sp. LZ-2023a; assembly: GCA_034401795.1. Lineage (NCBI taxonomy): Eukaryota > Metazoa > Mollusca > Caudofoveata > Chaetodermatida > Chaetodermatidae > Chaetoderma > Chaetoderma sp. LZ-2023a. Next base: position 143,388,377 of record CM067373.1, on the reverse strand, counting down.
AAGTATGCTGGCGACTTCGTTTACGGGGGCGTTCCATATGAGATGCAGTGGGCATAACTTTGAAAGGCGCCCTTTTGGCGGAAATCTAGATAGCAGCGCTATTATGTTTTTTCACACCCGGCGAGACAGTTGTGTGGCACGACAGCAGTTCTCATTTAAAACATTCACGTAGTGCCAATCTGGCGCCATTTTGTCCATCTATTTTTAAGTATAAGATAATACCGGTATTACGCAAGTCCGGACATAACATGCGCTAGAACAACAGTGTTGGCTCAGAAATTTAAGCCGGGATTAGTTTTATGTCTAAGCATAAAACAATACAACCGGCCTTAGGTTCGTTTCAAGATATTAGCCCATTAACGGCTAAATTTGGCCAAGACAATACAAATGTTCATTCCAGTGGTAAAAGGATAAAAAAAACTATTTCTTCTCTTGACCCGCAAATGGGCATTCAAGAGCACGGCAGAGGCAGAGTTTGGGTGGCTTTGCCCTGACATGTTTAGAGGGCCATGGTGTGTGTATGGGTAGCACAGTGATGCACATTGAATCTGGGTTCGCATTCACTAAGAGAGGTGGTCGTAGGCTTGTGCGATTATTGCGCTGAGTGATCGCGATCGATTATTAAAAAATAATCGTGATTACTCGATTAATCAGCTTGGATACAAATTACCAAGACATAACAACAAAAGAATATCAATGACAAAAATTGTAATGGTGTTTAGAAAAGTCCATTTGCAGGGCAAGAGAAGACTATTTTTGGAAATGTATCACTGGAATGCCTGGCTCGATTCGGGAGCCAGGCATTCCAGTAATACATTTTCAAAAATAGTCTTCTCTTGCCCTGAAAATGGGCATACATTCACTAAAGCAAAATGTAATTTTTCATGACAGATCGCATTAAAGACCAATTGAAAGTTAGGTTTAGATATATATTATGCAATACAAAATATTCACGATTATTCGATTATTTAATTTTTAATCATATACATTCACGATTTAAAATCTAATCGCGATTTTCGATTTAATCACGTAATCGCGCAAGCTTAGGTGGTCGGCAAAGGGAGGTGGGCATATGATATCGGTGATCACGTGAAAGAACTGGTAACGCAATATGAGAATTGAAGAGATCAACAATGCATCAGTGTTACACTTATGGAATATTGGCGAAAATTTCGGCAATTTGCATTTCCAAATACAAATCTAGATATACATGATTATCAAGATCAGCGTCCTTGACCTCAAAATCCTAAATATCTTTGTGATGCGCCTATTGGTTGGATTACTTGTATGACCATGATTAGCGCCAATAAATTCTGTAATAAAGGCAAGAAGAGAAAACTACATTTTATACAGATGACCTTGACCTTTGATCTCAATATCATTGTGCTCCACCCGCTTGATTTCGGTAAGCATTTGACCAAGCTTATTTCAAGTAGGATGAACCAATCCTGAGATATATGTCAATTAGTTGAGCTAAACCAAAAGCTTAACTAAAAAATTGAGTTTTATACGAAGTTCACATTGACTTTGAACTTTGACCGTATTATCATTGCGCTCAATCCCCTTGCTATAAGGAAGCATGTGTCCAAGTTTAGTCCCATTAGTCACATTAGTCTGGAGTCATGCCGAGATATAAGCACTATCTTTGAGTTTAACCAAAATGTTAACAGGAAAGATAAAGTTTAATACCTCGGTTACAGTGACCTTTAACTTTGGTCTCAAAGTATTTAGTAGTGTGTTCCATCATGTTAATATATGGAAGCATGTGGCCAAGTTTGGTCCCAATAAGGTGAAGCCAAACCGCGATATCTGGCAAATAAATTTAACCCAGTTTGGACACAAAGGCAGACGGAATAATGGAACCAATCGATATATTGGAGAAAATTCTAATCTTCGCCAATAATAGTGATACACGCGATTGGATTGTATTCGAGCTGATAATCCAAGGGAGGTCACTCCTTTATGATCGGCGTCAACACTTGCTATATTTACTTCCCTGGAAAGCTCAAGTCGTGTTTCATATGCGGCGAGGGGTCGATGATGGTTATATACGGAGCCAGGTCCATAACCCGCTTCTCGTGTGTCAATATTAAAGAATAAGTAATCCCAGCTCTTAATAGCTATTCAGGTGATCTAATATGATACCCATAAACTATGCGGGTAATTATAAACTTTTATCATGCAGCTAAAGAACGATATGCAGGCTTTAGTAGCTAATTTCGCGCCCAGTCAAATTGGTTTCGAAATATTCAACAGCATGTTTATTAAATAGGAAAGGCATACAATTCATACAACCTGATGGATTACTAAGCGTTTAAGACGGACTAAATCGAGTCATTCATGACGTAATGATTATGACGTCATCCTACAGGACTCTTAGTTGATTATGACGTCATATCATTGACTGGAGAAATGGATTCATGAAGTGCGTTGTCTCGTAAACATAACAATTTCCTAATCGCGTGCTAGTTTCCTGAAGAAAAAACCTACCAAAACAAGACCAATCGGATATTATAGACCCTCGCCCCCCAGTTTTATGCCACATTGGAACTGTTTTCAGATTTTCCGAATTTTCCTCGAATTCTAATGTATTCTTACACCCTTTCTTGTGTTGAAGTTTGACGAAACGCGAACAAACAGTTTCTGAGATATCCATAGATTCAGAATTTGATCCGATCAACATCCGGGTTCTTTTATCAGGATCGTGACCAAGGTTTGGGAATCATCCAGCATTCATGTTCCTGCACTGTGTTAAAATTGGAGCTAAATCGGATATGCATTTTTATAGATACAGCTTTTTACCGGCCGACCGACGGACAGAGCGACTGGCAAACCGGCTGGCAGGCAGATAGAGGCCGGCTGGCAGACAGACCCGATCACAATACCTTCTACGCACGACCGTTTCAAAGGGATCCGTACGCGTTTGAAAACATGCTACAGAAACGACTCCGTGTGCGGATACCAATGCATCAGTCCTACGTTAGACCTCAGTTTATTATAGTGTATCAATCCCGCGTTACGAGACCTGTTAACAACTTCAATTATTAATGCTCGTTTGAATGCATATGCTGAAAAATATGAAATCATTTCAGATTCGCAAAACGGATTTAGAAAGGGTAGATTCACGCTAGACAATAAATGTTCGCTACATCTCATACAGCAGCTCTTATCAGCGGAAAAGAAAAAGTTATACTGCTGTTTTATAGATTTTAAACAAGCTTTCGATACTGTTTGGGGAAAGGGTCTCTGGGAAAAAATTATAAAAAACGGAGTTACAGGAAAATGCTTTAAAATTATTTAAATTTTTAATTATTTATCAGTCTATTAAATCTTTTGTTTTTCATAACTCAAATAAGTCAGACACATTCCCGTGTAGGATAGGCGTTAGACAAGGTGAACATTTATCCCCGTTTCTCTTTTCGATTTATCTGAATGATTTAGAAAGTTACCTAGAAGAACGCCACACATCAGGGCTGACAACAAGTAACGAACTAGTTGATAATTCACACCTTTATTTATATCTTATTGCGCTTCTCTATGCTGATGACACTATGATAATGGCAGAAACACCCAGGTCGCTACAAAATGCTTTAGATGTATTCCCGCACTATTGCGAAAAGTGGAAATTGCAGCTCAATCATTCAAAAACTAAAATAATAATATTCGCAAAACGTAAGAAAATTAACCAACCAAAATTTCAAATCGGTGAACATAGCATAGAAGTAGTAGATGAATATTTATTTTTGGGTGTACTTTTCAAATATAATGGTAACTTTTTGTCTTGTAGAAAACGAAACTTAGCTCAAGGGATTAAAGCAATGTACGCACTAATTCACAAAATTAAAGCGATCGAGGTCCCGATAGATTTACAGTGCACACTTTGTGCGTCTATGGTTATACCAGTTATTATATGCGTCCGAAATCTGGGGCTTTGAAAACACGAAACTGCTAGAAATTTGCCAAATACTATTTTATAAAATTATGTTACAAATGAAGAAGAGTACCCCGAATGTTATGATCTATACAGAGTTAGGTAAATACCCATTAAATATTATAATACTGTGCAATATAATTCGATTTTGGGTGGACATCGTAAACGCTGGATATGGAAAACTTTCGTCTTTACTATACCTGCCTACAGTATATGGAGACAAAGAATATCAAGTTTAAATGGATAGAAAAAGTTAAAGAAACACTAACAATAACAGGATTTGATACAGCCTTTAACGCAGAAAACGTAAATAAGACTAACATCACTAGGCAGGTAAGAATAGCTTTACAAACTCAATTCAATGAAAAATGTAGAGCTGAAATTTCCAGTTCAAGCCGATTAACGTGTTACAATAACATAATGAGTGATTCGGTATTTGAAAAATATTTTGTTGTATTGCCATATCGCGACGCTATAATTCTGTGCCACTTCAGAACATTAAACCACCAACTAGACATAGAGGCCAAGAGATGGGAGGGGATTGATCGAAATGAGCGCATCTGTAATGCATGTAATTGCATAGGTGACGAATTGCACTTTCTTTTTCATTGCACAAAATTTAGCGACAAAGACTAATCCCTTCTTACTACCTAACCAATGCATCGATTGAAAAAGCAAAAGGACTTCTTTCAATATGCAACCGGCCAGTTCTCCAAAAAATGTGTAAATACCTTTTATATGCCAAGAAAAAATGAGTCACCAAGTCTATTATCGTTGTTATTAATGTAATTAGTATTTATTTATTAACCTCGTGATAATCACTGCACATTTTGTCACTTTACTCGCCATAATAATTGTTATAAATATATACCCTCGTTTGCTGCCTCGGTAGCCTGAGTGTAATAAACGTGAAACTGAAACTGAACTGACGTGACATTTTTCAAAATGGCATGAGGCAGTCAAATTGCGAGCACGCAGACGTATCTCGTCGGGCACGGTCCGTTTCACAACAGTAATCTGCTCTCATCCGTTTAAAATCAAAATGGTTTGATATTCATCGGGTTTAGAAAATTCGAAGGCAACTCAAACGCATTTACCCGCGCACGGGTGTGTTCATCCGTATTGCGTCAGCGTTCATCAGCCATGCGTTTAAAAAACGGCCGCGTGCGCCAGACATTACTGAGTGAGGGTAATAACAGCAGAGATGGGTGGCAGGGTCGGAGCTGCTTGTATAAAAATTAATACAGTACATCTCATAAATAAGTTATCAAGTTTCCAAAACAAAAACCGAAACAAGTTAGTTAGCACAATTTTGAACACGATGTAAGAGATGTAATTACCCCAATCACGGGTGGGGACGGTGCTGGTCGCGCGCCAGTGAACCGGTATGCAGTTACAGGCACGGCATGCCAAGCGAGTTAAATCTTACTATTGGTTACAAACCAAAGTCGGCCAAAAGCGCGTCTATGGTGCACTAGAGAAATGGCCAACCACAGACCACGAGATGGATTTCTGAAAACCGACCACTGGAATGGCCGAACATCTGGATGCACAGAGATCCTTGTTTGATGTCAGGGCGCGCCTTCGATATTCCCCCATTGCAGACTATTGCAGAAAATTTGGGACCTGGTACCAGTTTCGATCAACCCTTTTCTTCGTATGTTGTGATGGCCTAGGAAAATGTGTGTCAGCTAAGAGTAAAACAACATCCATAGGAGATAACGCGGGAAGACAAATAGGCCTTGGGAACATTAACATTCAATAGGAAATTTATAATTTCATCAAACTCAAATTAGCTAGTGAAATATTTAATCATATTGTAGTTTATAGGATTCTCTACGTGGATTTATCTGCCTCAGTCATGCAGCTGTACGTCTAAATGTACGTCTTTTTAACCTATAATTACTAAATTTGATATAAAAAATAAGAATATTTGTTTATTGGATGTCCATTTGCAAGCCCATGAGAAGACAATTTTTCAAAACGTAATGCTGGAATGACTGGTTCGATAATCGAGCTCGTCCTTCCAGTGGTAAATTTTCAAGAAATACTCTTCTCATGCCCTGTAAATGGACAATCCTCAAAGCCACTGCAGAGGTCGGTTTTCGCCGGCTTCGTCGTGAAAAGATTAATTCTAATACAGACACCAGACAGTCCACGGCGGAAGTAACATTCTCAGGTACCATGGAAGCCACACAACTCTATAATAATGATATTTCGTAGGATTGTTTATGACCAGGAGCCCGACAAAACGCGCGTCTACACAGACCGCGCCGGCTTAGCTCTTCTGTCATATGTGTGGCATCTTAATTTCACGTGTCCGTGTCGCTATCTATGGAAATCAAAGCAATGATGACTTCAGACGCTTTTCGACCCATAATGTTAAATGGATTATACCACTGTCAAATCTGGGTATATGTCACTTACATGTATTTTGAGATCACGCAGCTTAGAACTACGTGCGTGCGTGCCTGCAAGGGAAAGGGCGCACGAGCCTGCCTGCGTGCCTGTCTGTGCCTCCTTCCTCTACCCGTCCCTAAACCCCTCTCTCTCTCTCTCTCGATCATATAAATACTCAATATGATGTACATGTATTATAATAGTTTATCTGGTTATACGTTTACTTTGTTATTTTGTGTATATGTTTATGTTTGCCGCCTATACATTTTTAGGGAGATGGCTTTTCTAAGTTTCGAACAACTTGTGCCCAATCCCATTGTAATATATGCAATAAAATATGTTTAAAAAAAATTAGAAGGTGCAATTACTTCAAACCCGCGCAGATGTTGAAGTAGGATAAGATGGGTACTGCACGTCGTCATCGCAAATACCTAATGGTTTTTCTTAATTATAGGCCTATATCGTACTGTAGCCTATATCAGACAAAGCAGTCATGGGCACTATAGAAAGGAGTGAAGGGCATGCGCACAACAACAATAACAGCAATAGAGCAAGAATCTGATCCCATCATGATCTGGGGTTTTTTATCGGGATCAGGGGCAAAAGTCTGGAAATCCCAGTTTAGAACCAAATCGGGCCAGCAGTGTTTGTCTTTTTTTAAATACAGCTCAGGATACACATATTCACACACGTATGTGACGTTTGAAATTTGTATTTCTACTAAAAGCTAAAAGATTTACAAATGTAGTTTTATTGTTTTAATTCGTGTTCTGTTCCAAACAAATTCATACGATTATTTGCGTTAAATAAATGTGCTTTAGAATGTCGTTTGACAGTTTGTTGCAAAACAGTTGTTTAGGAAAGATTTATATGGAAGAAAAACCTACAGAGCCATCACACAGTTTTTTTCTAGATAAATGATTTTGCGAACTTCAACCTGTCAATGTATTTTACCTTTATGATGTTCACCTGCAAATCATCATTTCAAAAAATATTTGCGTATGTTAGTGTTTCAAATGTCATAGGATATGTCAAGTTCCTCGGCAACCCCGTATTATCAAAGGACAACATAGCGTCTTTGATATAAATATTGCACAATGCTTCCGACCGACCGACCGGCGGACGGCACCAGCATCATGCTTTTGTTTTAAATATATATTTAATGTTAATTAATAACTAACTGACTTAGATTCGAATCTTTCCATACAAGACTATAAATAGAGAATCTGGAACGAGGTCACTTCATATCACTATTATGGACCGAGTTGAAAATTATCAATTTGCACGAGCTTTAGCGAGTGCAAAATTGATAATTTTCAACGAGGTTCATAATAGTGATATGAAAAGTGTCCGAGTTTGAGATTTTATTTATCATATAAACTGTAATTTTGAAATATTTGCCAATAGTTGCTGATGCGACTTTTATCCGATTTCTCATTGTTGATTTTCGTGAAATCGATACCGCCGCTGTGACGCGCCACTACTTGATGATAGATACTGAATGCGCAGCAAAATATAGTGACAAACACAAAATCTGGTGATGTCAGCCGTTAAAAAGTATTTTAATTGGTCATTGAAAATTATAGCCACGGCCATCAATCGTTACTTCGCTGCCGACTGATAAACTGTCAAACGATGACATTTTGCGATGACGTTTCATGAATGGCAAATCGTAGTAAACAAATCGTAGTAAAACGGTACTGCGTAGTACTCCCTACGTGTCACGCTCACATCAATCGGTGTTTTAATTGGTCGATTTAAATAGGTTGCGCACACAACAGCCAATGAAAATACTCCGTTGAATATGGCACGTGTGCTCATATCGAAAAATATGGAACGGGCTAGAAGGCTTGTTTATATGATAAAAGGCGGTATGTTACATTTTACATAATAATTTTACAATAAATTGCAATTTGATATTTACATATATACATTAACATTATTTATGTTTACGATTTTTCAGCGATTGCACTGCCTCAATTACAACAATAGTAATTATGATAATTAATGATGGTAATATTACTAAGTGAAACTAATAATAACAAGCATTCTGTTCGTATATCTTTGCAATACATGTCAAAACCTGGTATTGGCTGGTAATATAAATTCAAAAAGATTGACAACACGAGGTTCAGTGGTCTTATTCCCAACTGCCTATCACAAGCTCATCATGGAGGCATATCTCGCCAAGAAGGATGTGATAGGTGGTAATGATTGATGGATCGTCTATCGATCGATCGATTGATCGGTCGATTTATCGATTGATTGACTGCTCGATCGATATATCGATCGATTGCTCGATCGATTTGCTCTTTGGATTGATGGATGGATGATGGATGGATGGATGGATGGATGGGTGGGTGGGTGGGTGGGTGGGTGGGTGGGTGGGTGGGTGGGTGGTTGATTGATTGATTGATTGATTGATTGATTGATTGATTGATTGATTGTTTGATTGTTTGATTGATTGATTGATTGATTGATTGATTGATTGATTGATTGATTGGCTGACCAACCGACAGACCGACCGACTGACAGATCGATGGATGGCTGAATGGATGATTGGATGGATGAATGGATGATTGGCTGATTGGATGGAGGGAGGAATGGCGGGTTACAGTTTACAACAATAGCAATCGGACTCTCGCCTCCCATCGTTAGATTTTCCAGAATTTTTTCAGACTTCCCGCATAACTTCAGATCCAGCCAACTGTTGTGGAATAGTAGTTTATGTTCTCACCCTTTCTTGTGTTAAAAGTTGAGCAAATTCGGTCCTCTTGCACGGCAAGTTCCTTCCTTGTGTTAAAATTTCAAACCAATTGGAGCAGTAGCTATGAGACACACATGGCGGAGAATACACACGTGCGCACGCGCGGAGGCACGCACGCGCTCATGCACGCACGCGCACATACATACCGATCGGAATGCCCACTCCCACTTACGGGACGAGGATAATAATAAGCGGCACGGATAGAGAGAAATAGAGACATCTAATATTTTGTGTGGATCTTTTCAAACGATTAAAGATACAGGTGTCAGATAGTCGGTTATGGAGAAATAATAATACAGATTAAAGGTACACATTCACACCAGAATGGGTAAAAATAAAATTGTTTATGCTGTATACTTATAAAGGTTTGATTTGTGTACCTCGGTGTAATGATGCGAACTAAATCTTAACATATGATGATTTCTCTCCGTAAAAATTATTAAAATTTTTTTTATTTCGATGTTGAATTAGGGACTCGTGTCTCTAATTCAATTTCATAACTTAAAATGTTCTATTATTTATACGTATTGTAATCATGTTATAGTTTATTTCGTTTCATTACTTGTATGCCGAATATTTAAGATCCAAAAAATATACAATTTTGACATTTTTTTTAAGCATACGGCTGTGAATATGCGCCTTTAATTTTAAGATTTGAAAACGGGAAATAACATCCTAAAGTAGTTAATTTTCCGCCCTTATCGTTGCATCTTTCCAATCATCATCATCATCATCATGGCGGGGCGCGATCATAATACTCTCTTCACCGTGGTAGTGGTGGCGGCGGGGGAGCTGGCAGCGGCGCTGGTGGCGGAGTTGGTGGTTTCAGTTTCCTTTTATTCACTCAGGCCATTACAAAATTATAGTACATTTGTGGCGATAGAAATATAATAATATTATTATTATTATTATTATTATTATTATTATTATTATTATTGCGGTGGTGGTGCGATTTATGTAGATACTAGTTCTTCTGAACCAGATAGAAAGTAGGGCCAACCTCTGAACTCTCGGCTCTAGTTACCACGCCTACTGAATTGGTGGGTGAAGCCAAGTGCTGCAAGTTCTACAGACAGTTTTTAATTGCGACTGCGAAACTAGTATACATCTATCTGCCCTGCCAGCCTGCCTGCCTGTCTGTCAGTCAGTCAGTGGATCGGTCTGGCAAATTTGTGATATATTACAGAGATATCCTATGTCGCATCTATAGCGCTTTCGCACGTGAAAGCCGGTAACTTAGTAAATACGTATTATATCGATTTTAACCATGAGAGATGCAAGCGTAACTTAGACATTTCTCTACGTGTTTGTTCTACACATCTCTGGGAGCATATATTATTAGTTCATTTGACCTGAAAGATTATGACATGAAGACCGTCCGCCGTCCGTCCGGCCATCTTACGTCCGTCGTCCATCCGTCAGTTGGCTTTAACATATCAAACGGGAATTTTGATTGGCAATTTTTGGTGGCCATCGGCCAGTTAGTAGTTAATTTTCCGGCCTTATCGTTGCATCTTCCCAATCATCATCATCATCATCATCATCATTATCATCATCATCATGGCGGGGCGCGATCATAATACTCTCATCACCGTGGTAGTGGTGGCGGCGGGGGAGCTGGCAGCGGCGCTGGTGGCGGGGTTGGCGGCGGTGGTGGTGCGATTTATGTAGATACTAGTTCTTCTGAACTGTATGACTAATGTTGATTATGGGATTTGGAAGAAAATTATTATTTCTTTAGTCAGTCCGCCCATCCTTTAACATAACGTAACTATACCATAGTCTACTATTGCAAACCGTACATAAAATTATCCCTACATTTATCCTGTACGTGCGTTCGTGAGTGTGCGTGAGTGCGTGCGTACATACATATACATGTGTGCGTGTGTGAGTATGAACACGCATGTTCGCACACATACACAGAGCAATTCCTATATGTCTACGCTGCGTTGCATACCCTGTTATATAGTAATACCCCGGCTCAGTTGAACCACGTTATCCACGATTACATTATTGTCAGACTATTGGGTTGTCGGACTCCTGGGTTTTTGTAAATTCGTTGCCCTGTCGGACCACTGGGTTGTCGGACTACAGGGCTATCGGATTACTGGGTTGTCGGACTACTGGGATGGCGGACTACTGGGTTGCCGGACTACTGGGTTGTCGGATTACTGGGTTGTCGGACTACTGGGATGTCGGACTACTGACGTTACCCCTTGCATGCCCGTCTAGCATAAGCAATATCTAAAAACTGTTTTCCCGATTCATGTCAAATTTTAGTACAACAAAGAAACTTATCGCTAAGAACATTTCCAGACTTTGGTGGGGGTGAATCAAAATGATATGGTTAAGCTTTAGAAAGCTGTAGTATGCCGTATTATATGTAGGAGGCGAGGACCGCGTTACGAATCAGAGAGGGAGACAACTCAGTGCAGCAATTGATAAAACGGATACGAATTGAGGTATGAATTACATCCCTTCGATAATATTTTGCATTAAACCCATAGGCATAATATGCATTGGCTAGATCACCCACGGGCATTCCCTCACTATGGGGCTGGTTGTCGCGATCGCTGATGACTCGAGTTCAGTAAATCGCCAGTGTGTCTGTCAGGGTATGCGCAGATTTTGACATGTCGATACGACCTGTCAGTAACAGCTGTTCACCTGATGTTTTATTTCATGTTTCATTTCATTTTGGCAACTTATCAACAACCCGCGTCAACTACTATCGGTATATTATGACGTTTCTCAGCGCTCTTCTCATTCTTCTGGCTACTTGCGCCATCCAACCACCACGGTCTACAAAACTGTGCCACCATACATAATGCCGGGTCTCTAATTGTTTTCAGTCGACAGAAGAGAGACGGAACATAAAATGTACTTTCTCTACAGAAGCATAACCCCGCTCGTTTCAGAGTAATCTTATAACGTTTAAACCTGCAGTGCTCTTGAGCGATGCACATTTGCAGGCCAAGAGATGACATTAAAAGAAAAAATTTCTCTGGAATGACTGGCTCAGTAACCGAGCCAGTTATTCCAGTGGTAAAATTAAAAAATACCCTTCTCTTGTCCTGCACATGTACACTGTCAAAGTAAAAATTTGGATTTTCTTGAATATTAACCATTTAATGATCAAGCTGAACAAAATGTGTGACAACAGAAAGTTAGTTTTGTAAATTTCTCAGGCAAATTTACACACATTGTCTTCTGTGAATGGACATTTACTGATGGAGAATTGCAATTTTCTTTGAGATATATCTAGAGCTGTAAAGGGTTATGTGATATAGGTAGCATGTTGGCTAGTAATTGGCGAGCAGAAGAGACGCAGGTTCTAAAATACAATTTGGTTGAATGTATTAATCTGGCATTTTATTCGACAAGGAAATGGAATTCGCAAGAAAAATAAATTATTTTAGTAATATGTTATTTTCATATAAACGAGATCGGCGAGAAAATACCGAACTCTGAAATTCCAGTTTTGAGAGGGCCGTGAGTGGTCTAGCCAATATATACTACGTCCAGGCGTTACGCATAGAAAGCGTATTGTGGGGGCGAGCGTTGACTTTTATGAATGCTTTCTAATAGGATCGGAAGAAGTAGATACCACAGAAATTGAAATATATATCTTGTCTACTAAGGGAAAAATATTATTTTGAAATAATTGAACGACCATATCCAACTTTTAAATACTTGAACTGCCCCGAATTGTCTATACTAGCAACGGTTGAAAATTCGACGACTGCAGCAGGCTATACTTACAGTACAGTTAATAAATATGGTAAAATATTTCGAGAAAAAAAATTGAAAGATGTTCGTCAGTGTAATTTTGAACCCAATGTAAGAAATGTCATGTTGAATATTTTTGACTTAATTTGATTGGAAGCCATTGCTGCCCAAGGCAGCACTGGCTTCCAGTCAAATTAAGTTCAAAATATTAAAAAATAAGGTTTTCTTTTGTTTTTGTAAACATGCTGAGTTATTTCATGGCTGTACTGAAGCTGCTTCAACTAAATCCAAGACTTTAACGCTTAAAATTCCGATGTCCTAATTCCAAGAAATGGAAACTATTGGCAATTTTGAAACTAATTTGACTGGAACACGTTACTGCGAAATGCATTCATCAATCAAATTAATGTCAGAATATTTCCAACATTATCATGAATTTGGAAGTTTCTCTGGGTTAGTGGTAAGGTTTTAATAACACCATATTTAGGCCATTCTATTCCGCAAATCGAGAATTGCCTATAATGCATATAGAAACAACGGCAATCAGAGATGCCGAACACTAGTCCACACGTTGCTGGTCATTGTGTAAACCTTTTTTTACGGAATTCCCGGATTTTTTTCAATCATGAGCAAAGTAGTGCAGTCCTACTGCGCGTTCACACGCTTTATTGTGTTGTACTTTTTTTAGCCAAATCGGACAAGCAGTTTTCAGATATTTATATATCTAGAATGTCATACGTTCTGAATCCAGGGTTTTTTCCGGGTACCAAGGTCAACGTATTGCAATCCTCTTTCAAATGGAACATCATTTGGTGTGCTAAAATTTGATTCAAATCGGAGAAGAAGTTTTTTAGATACACCTCGGACACAACTAGACGCAGGCAGACAGATCGTAATGGAATACCATGTTCTTTTTTACGGGACAAGGGTAATGGAGGAATTAAGTTTATCGATCAACCATATGACGTCATAATCAACTACGTCACATGTAGAGTGGCGTCATAATCAAGGTACCTTTCCAGTTTATCATTCCATCATATGACGTCATAATCAACTACACCCGTGTAGGATGACGTAAAAAAAATGACTTCATGAATGTTTCCGTGTAGTCCGTCTTAAACCCTTAATGTCTTCTTTTATTTAATAAACATGCTGTTGAATATTTTAAAACTAATTTGACTGGGCGCTGTTGCTGCCATAGGCAGCAACAGCGCCCAGTCGAATTAGTTTCAAAATAATCAACAGCTTACCTGCATAGTTTTCAGGAATTTCAGAGATCGATCGATCACAACACGAACGTGGTGTGGGTGGAGCTTAGACAGAGATGGGTGGGGCGTAGCTAAAACCAGAAAGGTCTATTAGAGCCTACATCATGATTGAGGTGATTATGTCGCGTCAAAACGATTAATAGTCCGCCGAGATGTACGAATTGTATGTCTTTACTATTTAATAAACACACTTTCTGTCGAATATTTTGAATCTAATTTGACTGAGCGCTGTTGCTGACATAGGTCATGGATTGCTTGATCCAAACGTATGACATTCCAGATATACGAATGTCTGAGAAACTGCTGGTCCGATTTGGCTAAAAAGCACAACGCAATGCAGAGTGTGGTCGTACAGCAAGGCTCCATCCTGCTGCCACAGGCAGCGACAACACACATTCAAATTAGTTTCAAAATATATTAACATCCTGCCTGGATAGTCTTCTGGTAATTGAGATTCGGGGAGTGCAGGGATCGATCGATCCCAACACGGGAAAAGGGTGGGTGGTGCTTAGTTAGCGATTGACGGAGCATAGCTACAATTTGAATTGGATGAGAGAGAGGGAGTGAGTGAGTGAGGGAGGTATGGAGGGAGGGAGGGAAGGAGGAGGGAGGGAGGGAGGGAGGGAGAGAGAGATCAACCATAACATTGATAGTAAGATTTAGACCAATCATACCAATAAGTGGTTGCTAAAATCGTGACGTTAATTTACCTCGAACACGCTGACTTACATTCTGAGGCACCAACTGCATCCAGTTAAAGTAATTTCAAAAATATTCATCAACACATTCACGATGTCCCTGTATGTGAGCTACATATACACTAAATCAACTCGTCAACAAAATAACCCCCTGTTTCGTTACTCACCAAAAACAGGTCTGGCTGGAAACCGATAAACTTCGTATGCGTACATCCGGTGTTTCCTAACAAATCCTGAACATAGTCCATGTTGTCAAAGTTCGAAATAGCGTCGTCAATTGTGGACATGACCAATGTCGAGTGATGCTCAAACGTTTCACTTTCGCGAAGGTCGCTCGCTTGTAGTTCCTTAAAATCCTTGAAGAGAAACTGTAGATTTTCGTTATCGGTGAACAGCCTGTAGATTGGGAAAGAAATATATATATAATTTTAACGATGAATTTCCAGAAACCTCAATTTCGAGGTAACAATGCTGGTATTATTGTGAATATTTTTAATCTAATAGCCAGCAAGAACATCCCGCCAAATTAGTTTCAAAAGACTTAACGGAAGGTTTAGTAAATCATAAATAATTTTGGTGATGTTTACTTTAAAAGCATTAAAGGGAAACACATCTTTTTTAAACTAGCTGTGTAGGTAATAGTCAAAGCTTAAAGGGGTACATTCACATCAAAGGGCTTGAAAATAAAATTGTATAAATTGTATACCTTTGGAAGCTTAAAGGTGCCTATTCACACCAGAATGATTGAAAATAAAAAAATTAAATTGTATACTTTTATAGGCTTAAATTATGTGCATATGTGTAATGAAACTAAGTAAATCTTAACATTTGATGACTTCATTCCGTACAAATTAATATAATTTTTTAAGTTACGAAATTGAAATAGAGGCACGAGCCTCTATTTCAATTTCGCAACTTAAAAAATTATATTAATTTATACGTAATGAAATTTTTTTTTAAACATATTTTATTGCATATATTACAAAGAGTGAAGAGTATAGTGAAGAGAGATCCAGAGAGGATAGTGAGGCCAATAATTTTGCCCAACAGTAATATTTTCATGATGACCACCATAACAAAACGCCCAAGGGCCAGTGTTGCTCACCTGGATCATTTGCACCGGAAAATATGGAAATTTGGGTTGAAAGCTTTCAGGTCATTTGAGAGGAGTATCATTTTGGCAATCTCCGGACGATTTCTTAAAGAAAAAAACTAAGATTTTCTAAGATTTTCACTCAGACAATTGTCCGATCAAAACTCCGATTGGTATTTATTTATGGGCTATCCACCATAGGGCCTTTCCACCAAAAATTGGTTGAAATCCGCCAAGGCGTTTAGGAGGAGTAGAATTTTTACCTTTTAGTGTCGACACCGGCCAAGTCAGGCCTTCTTAGTGGTCTAGATGGGGTGCCCAGTTGTAGACCAGGAGAAGACTAATCCTGAAAATCTACAACTGAAATGACTGACCCGATAACCGGACCAGTCCTTCCAGTCGCAAACTCCCAAAACCAGTCGTCCCTCGTCCCGCAAATGGGCATTCTAAAAGCAAATATGCTAATTTTCAGGAACAAATTTCGTCACTAAAGGGTTAAAGCAAAATTTGATGCACGACAGGTGACGGACGGACGAACGAAAGATGGACAACGGACGATCGCCCTTACTTAGGCTTACATGGTCCTTTAGACCAGGAGAGCTAATAATAATAATAATAATAATAATAATAATAATAATAATAATAATAATGCTCATTAGAATCTATTTGTTTGTTTTATAAAGTTGCATATTCTTATGAACAGCGTTGTATTTATCACAGCAGATAGTTCTTTGCTACCATTCAAAATGAGGTTGAGCGAAGCAACCGGCATTACTTCATTCACAAAGCGCAACAAATTACGACGTTCGGCTGTCCATTTTGGACAGTCAAAAAAGTAGTGATAAGCAGTTTCTGGAACCAGACACAGCGCACAATTTGGATCTTCCAATAAGTGGAAATGATGTAAATCACTGTTTAGTTGACTACATTTATTTCGCAATTTGCAATGGATAATATTTTCCTATCTCTTGCCTTTTGAGTAATAAAAGGGAACCTTTTCAGGAGTGTCCGGTTCGTTCGAAAATAACTTTTTCTTGAAAATTAAAATCGACGGAGATGTTCTAATGCTTAAATCTAATTCATTCCATGGTTTAAGCACACTAGGTAGAAACGATTTCTTAAAGGTTTCGAGACGACACCTTAGAATTAAAAAGTGTTCCTGTTGCCTGAGCTCATAACGGGCATTGTCTCCAACTTTGTCAGGGAGAATATCAGTTATGAAGTCAGGACACTCGGCATTTGCAATTTTATAAAACATAATAAGCTTTTTGTGCTTGCGACGAATGCGCAAAGATAACAGTCCGGTCTCGCTATACAGATTTATGAGTGTAGTGTACCGCGGTAATCCAGTTATAATTCACATAGTCTCATTTTGAATGGTTTCTAGTTTTTCAGCATCCCGGTCCGAACACCTATCCCAGATCTCGCTGGCATATTCAAGTACGGGCCGCAAATACGCAGCATAGATCTTGAATAAGGTATCTCTACGTAATCAAATCATCATATGTTAAAATTGTTTTCGTTTCATTACATAGCCTATACGCTAACAGTTTAAGCCCCTTAAAAGTATATAATTTAAACAATTGCATTGTTAGTAAATTTATAGTGAATATGCACCTTTAATTCGTGTACTTCAATATGAAGAAGGGAAATAAATGTTAACACATGACGATTTTATTCCATACAAATTATTATATTGTTTTATGTTATGAAGTTAAAGACACGTATCCCTAATTCAACTCCACAACTAAAATGCAATATTTATTTATGTTGAATGAAATCATCATATGATAAGATTTATTTCGTTTCATTACATCTAGTCACGCAAATTAGGTCTCTAAATGTATACAATTTTATCAATTTTATTTTCAGGAATTCTGCAATGGAAGCGATGCATAACACTTTTAGATTCCTGTTATATTCTTGAAGACGGATAATCGGTTTATAATGTATGTACTGTCCTCAATTTTATGCAAGCTGCCACGATTTGAATGAATGAATGAATTTATTTACACCCAGACCTCTTTACAAGGCATATGGGGACATTTCTATAGCTCAGTAATCTGTGGACAGTAAGTGTATATTATACAATTATATACACGAGTCTTATATAATAAAGTATGCACGTGAGAGTAATTATCCAAATATCAGAGATAATTTATAGTTAATAATTATTCATATACATACATATCTACGTAATTCATGACGTCATTCACATATACACATACATATAAATACATATATACATACACATACACATACGCTCACACACACATACACGTGCATACACATACATATATACACACATAAACATACACGCACGCACGCACTCGAAGACCAGCCATCGTAATGACTGGCTCGGTTATCGAGCCAGGCATTCCTGTCGCAAATCCCCAAACACAGTCCTCTTCAGGCCCACAAAACGGTTTTTCTTTAAAACACATACAGTGGTCGCCTATGGCCAACTTCGCCATCGAAGAGTCAATATATATTCTGTTGGATACCTCAAGAACACTCAGATTGCGGTGCGTTGCTGTCATAGGGGTGATGCGAGGGAAGGCGGGCGGTTACACAACAGCTCTAGACTGCAAAGTATATAGGTGCGTAACTGCGCTGTTATTTTGTAGGTGTGGTTATCATTGGCATTGCAATCTGGTCGCCGTCGCGACTGTCGTCCCTGCAGCTACAGCCACTGCTGTTATGGTGAAGTGGTTGTAGTTGTAGTAGTAGTAGTAGTAGTAGTAGTAGTAGTAGTAGTAGTAGTAGCAGTAGCAGTAGCAGTGGTGGCAGTAGCAGTAGCAACAGCAGCAGTAGCAGTAGCAGCAGTAGCAGTAGCAGTAGCAGCAGCAGCAGTAGCAGTAGCAGTAGCAGTAGCAGCAGTAGCAGTAGCAGTAGCAGTAGCAGTAGCAGCAGTAGCAGCAGCAGCAGCAGAAGCAGCAGTAGAAGTAGTAGTAGCAGTAGCAGCAGCAGCAGCAGCAGCAGCAGCAGCAGCAGCAGTAGTAGTAGTAGTAGTAGTAGCAGTAACAGCAGCAGCAGCAGCAGTAGCAGTAGTAGCAGCAGCAGCAGCAGCAGTAGCAGTAGCAGCAGTAGAAGTAGTAGCAGTATCAGCAGCAGCAGTAGCAGTAGCAGTAGCAGTAGCAGTAGCAGCAGTAGCAGTAGCAGTAGCAGTAGCAGTAGCAGCAGTAGCAGCAGCAGCAGCAGAAGCAGCAGTAGAAGTAGTAGTAGCAGTAGCAGCAGCAGCAGCAGCAGCAGCAGCAGCAGCACAGCAACAGCAGTAGAAGTAGTGGTAGCAGTAACAGCAGCAGCAGCAGCAGTAGCAGTAGTAGCAGCAGCAGCAGCAGCAGTAGCAGTAGCAGCAGTAGAAGTAGTAGCAGTGGCAGTGGCAGTAGCAGTAGCAGTAGCAGTAGCAGTAGCAGCAGCAGCAGCAGCAGCAGCAGCAGTAGTAGCAGTGGCAGTAGCAGTAGCAGTAGCAGTAGCAGTAGCAGTAGCAGTAGCAGTAGCAGTAGCAGCAGCAGCAGCAGTAGTAGCAGTGGCAGTAGCAGTAGCAGTAGCAGTAGCAGCAGTAGCAGCAGTAGCAGCAGTAGCAGCAGCAGCAGCAGTAGCAGTAGCAGTAGCAGTAGCAGCAGTAGTAGTAGTGGTAGCGGTGGCGGCAGCGGTAGCGGTAGCGGTAGCGGCAGTAGTAGTAGCAGTAGCAGTAGTAGTAGTAGCAGCAGCAGCAGCAGCAGCAGTAGCAGCAGCAGTAGCAGTAGCAGTAGCAGTAGCAGAAGCAGTAGCTGTAGTGGTAGTGGTAGTAGCAGTGGTATCAGCAGCAGCAGCAGCAGCGGCAGCGGCGGCGGCAGTAGTTCGTCATTGTGTTTAGCTGGTTTTGCAGTTTTTCTTAGGCATACGGTGTGCTGGGAAGTAGTTAGTGATGCTTCTAATAAACCTATAGAGGCTAGTTAATAATTTGTATTTGTTTAGTAGAGAATAGTTGTAGAAATTTGGAATAGTTTGGCTTCACATTCTAATATCTTGAAAGCAATTTTTTGCGGCTTTCCTTAACGAATTCGCATGCCAGTATATAATGGTAATCGTCCCCTATGTCACTTTGCGTACATAATTGGCATTTTCTTTCCACCCGCGCAGTTTTCAACTAATTAGAAAATGTCTACGCCATGCGCTGAGGTACGTTAGAGCAGTCATATCATCTATGCAGTCTAGTTTGGTGCGGTTTTATAAGTACCAACCACATCGCTAGCCTGTTGAAGATTGCGAAAATTATCTGGACTGAAATCTGTTGCTGCCTTTATGCAACAACAGCTTCAAGCCAAATTAAGTTCAAAATGTTCAAGGGAATATTGCTTAGTTCATGAAGAATCTGTGCCTACATGACGTCATACACAGCCGTTTAAGGAGATAAGATGGTGGCGACCAGAGATTATGATCACGGCGATGTTAATAAGCAACTAATTACGTTATATGCAGAATAACATATCTGAAAGTCAATTATGCGCAATCGTTGTGTTATAATATATCACATCAAAAGAAGAGACTCATATGCCTTTGACAGTCGGTCGGCCGGTTAGTGAATCGGTCAGTCGGTAGGTCGATCGATCGATCGGTCGGTCGGTCGGTTGGAGATTCTATCGACCGTGTTTCTTAATACGAAGGAGTACTCCGGGTAATGGTGATTCCTATTATTCGGAAAGCTAGCAACTTTTGTCATGCCTATGATCATTCCTTAGACAATGGAAGGGTCCCATTTGACACTCAGGTATCTGACGTCATAATAAAATAAAGTACGTGTTTAATCATGAGCTCATACTCAGAATGATGTATCTCCATCAGAAAAATCGAAATATCTGTCACTAAAGAGTTTGATAAATTCACAGTTATATAAACATTCTATTGAATATTTTGAAACTAATTTGACTGGAAATTGTTGCTGTCATAGGCAGCAACAACCCCCCAGTCAAATTAGTTTCAAAATATTCAACACGTGACCTATACAATTTTCTGGAAATTGAGATTCGGAAAGGGCAGGGATCGATCGATCCCAACATGGGCAAAGTGTGGGTGGAGCTTTCTAGAGATGGGCGGGGCATAGCAGCACCATCAACCGAGTTGTACCATCAAATGAGGAATAGGGTTATATTGAAATCAAGATTTTGGGAATTCAGCTTTCAAGGTTTTTAAATCGATTGAAACACGCGTACAACGTTGGCAGAACTTAGCTAGAAATGGGCGGGACATAGCTAGAAATGGGCGGGACATAGCTAGAAATGGGCGGGACATAGCTAGAAATGGGCGGGACATAGCTAGAAATGGGTGGTGCGTATCTAGAACGGGACCTCTCTGGTGTGGTGTCGGTGCCGGTAACGAGCTGAACCACATTTACTACTAACGTTTACAAACCTCTCCTGGATCCATATGTGGCACGCATTTAGCCCTTTGAAACCAGTTGAAAGGTACAAATACCAAATCGTTTACGATTTACTAATGTTTCTTTTGAATATTTTGAAAAACTAATTTGACTGGAAGCTGTTGCGGCCTATGGCATGAACGGGTTCCTGTCAAATTAGTTTCAAAATAGTCAGCAGAGTACTTATATAACGACATTTAAATAGTCAGCAGAGTACTTATATAACGACATTGAAATAGTCAGCAGAGTACTTATATAACGACATTGAAATAGTCAGCAGAGTACTTATATAACGACATTGAAATAGTCAGCAGAGTACTTATATAACGACATTGAAATAGTCAGCAGAGTACTTATATAACGACATTGAAATAGTCAGCAGAGTACTTATATAACGACATTGAAATAGTCAGCAGAGTACTTATATAACGACATTGAAATAGTCAGCAGAGTACTTATATAACGACATTGAAATAGTCAGCAGAGTACTTATATAACGACATTGAAATAGTCAGCAGAGTACTTATATAACGACATTGAAATAGTCAGCGGAGTACTTATATAACGACATTGAAATAGTCAGCGGAGTACTTATATAACGACATTGAAATAGTCAGCGGAGTACTTATATAACGACATTGAAATAGTCAGCAGAGTACTTATATAACGACATTGAAATAGTCAGCAGAGTACTTATATAATGACATTGAAATAGTCAGCGGAGTACTTATATAACGACATTGAAATAGTCAGCGGAGTACATATATAACGACATTGAAATAGTCAGCGGAGTACTTATATAACGATATTGAAATAGTCAGCAGAGTACTTATATAACGACATTGAAATAGTCAGCGGAGTACTTATATAACGACATTGAAATAGTCAGCAGAGTACTTATATAACGACATTGAAATAGTCAGCGGAGTACTTATATAACGACATTGAAATAGTCAGCGGAGTACTTATATAACGACATTGAAATAGTCAGCGGAGTACTTATATAACGACATTGAAATAGTCAGCAGAGTACTTATATAACGACATTGAAATAGTCAGCAGAGTACTTATATAACGACATTGAAATAGTCAGCAGAGTACTTATATAACGACATTGAAATAGTCAGCAGAGTACTTATATAACGACATTGAAATAGTCAGCAGAGTACTTATACAACGACATTGAAATAGTCAGCAGAGTACTTATATAACGACATTGAAATAGTCAGCGGAGTACTTATATAACGACATTGAAATAGTCAGCAGAGTACTTATATAACGACATTGAAATAGTGAGCAGAGTACTTATATAACGACATTGAAATAGTGAGCAGAGTACTTATATAACGACATTGAAATAGTGAGCAGAGTACTTATATAACGACATTGAAATAGTCAGCAGGGTACTTATATAACGACATTGAAATAGTGAGCAGAGTACTTATATAACGACATTGAAATAGTCAGCAGGGTACTTATATAACGACATTGAAATTGCGTTTCTAAGAATTCAAGGTTTAATGGATTAACCCTTTAATGGCTATATTTGGTTTAGAAAATGAAAATATTTGGTTATTAAATATCCTTTCGCAGGCCAAGAGTACACTTTTTTAATTTTACCACTGCGATGACTGGTTCGGTTATCGAGCCAGTCATTCCAATGGTCAATTTTCAAAAATAGCATTCTCATGACCTGCAAATGGACGTTCATCAAGACCACCGCAGTGGCCGGTTTGTGGACGGCTTCATCATGAACGGATTAACCATCCAGTAGTCTGGTCACTCATAAGGAATCATAAATGAATTCATCACCACAAAAGCAAGGTTTAGTAATCAGCAACAAATGAAATCCTTGAGAATACGGTTAATAAAAAGGTTGTTTACCAGGAATTCGATGACGTCAAAACGAATGCCTCATAGCGGTGACGACAAGAAAAGCAAAAGCTAAACGACCTTTAACCCTACAATCACAAGACCTATAATTGAGGGAACTCAACCAATGATGGTGTCGAATATTTCGAAATTAAAACTGCACGAGACAGCTACTGATTCTCAATACGTTAATTTCCAAATATTCACCAGTGATATTTTTATGTCATCATGCTGAGTTATTATCTCTGTTCTGTAGGGTGATACACGTTACTGTAATGGTAAAATCTGAAAACAAAACTGCAGCCAGAACCATTCATGTTCCTGGACATTTAAGGGTTTCCTGTTCCGCATTCCACGGAGATTTAATCATTTTTGTACAGAATTTGTGCTCTTGTGTAGATTCCAGTATCCAAAGAATAGGTCTCGAGGCAAACAAAACACACACTGATGTCTGACTATACGCCTTTGGGCACGTTTCCGGAAGAAATAAGGCATAATAGGTAGGTCAATGTCATTTAGAACGACATCAACAAGAAATGGTCCAGCAATAGCAGCACCGGTAGCAGCAGCAATAATAGGCGTCGTCGTTGGACGTGGAGGAAGAGGAAATGAGGAGGAGGAGGAGGTTGAGGAGGGGCTGTGAATGGGAGGGGGGGGGGGAGGGTTGGGAGGTAGGAGTAGCAGTAGTAGTAGTAGTAGTAGTAGTAGTAGTAGTAGTAGTAGTAGTAGTAGTAGTAGTAGTAATAGTAGTAGTAGTAGTAGTAGTAGTAGTAGTAGTAGTAGTAGTAGTAGTAGTAGTAGTAGTAGTGGTAGTAGTAGTAGTAGTAGTAGTAGTAGTAGCAACAACAGCAATATGGGTAGCGGCAGTAGCAGCAGCAGCAGCTGTAGTAGTAGTAGTAGTAGTAGTAGTAGTAGTAGTAGTAGTAGTAGAAGTAGTAGTAGTAGTAGTAGTAGTAGTAGTAGTAGTAGTAGTAGTAGTAGTAGTAGTAGTAGTAGTGGTAGTAGTAGTAGTAGTAGTAGTAGCAACAACAGCAATATGGGTAGCGGCAGTAGCAGCAGCAGCAGCTGTAGTAGTAGTAGTAGTAGTAGTAGTAGTAGTAGTAGTAGTAGTAGTAGTAGTAGTAGTAGTAGTAGTAGTAGTAGTAGTAGTAGTAGTAGTAGTAGTAGTAGTAGTAGTAGTAGTAGTAGTAGTAGTAGTAGTTTCACCAGCGGTAGCGGTAGCGGCAGTAATAGCAGCAGCAGCAGCAGCAGCAGCAGCAGCAGTAGCAGCAGCAGCAGCAGCAGCAGCAGCAGCAGTAGTAGTAGTAGTAATAGTAGTCAAATTAATTTCAGGTTATTCAATAGAACAAGTTTCATATTGTAAAGAATTTACTTTTTCACGGATTTGTTGGTGAAAGGGTTAAGTCAGGCAAAATCATGGAAAGCAAAGCGAGGCGAAGTCCATTAGGATTAAATCCTAGACGGACACAGTATGGTATTAGGTTTCACAAAGAAACACACACGGCGAAGATGAAAACATACTCTCTGGCGACCCTGCCAGCATAATCACGTTGAAGTAAGACGCTATGGCACACATCGCTTGAAGGTTCAAAACCCAGCTCTTATAATGTCTAGTCCTACAATACGCTGCTGGAACAGATGCAATCGTCTCTCGATTTTATACTTTCAATATGAAACTGCCGAATTCGTAAACTCATTTAAAATGTAAGCAGAATTTAGTTGGATATTTATTGTAAAACTAATTTTACTGAACAAGTTCTAGTCAAAATAGTTTCAAAATACTCACCAGATTAGTACGGGCTTGAAGAGGTACCTCGTAATAGATTAATCTAGTTTATCAATCAATCACATGACGTCATAATCAACTATGTTACATGTAGACTGACGTCATAATCAATTACGTCATGATTGATGCGGTTTAGTCTGTCCTAAACGCTTAATAGTCCGTCAAGTGGTACGAACTGTAAGACCTTTCTATTTAATATAGTCTGTTTAATATGTTGAGACTAATTTGACTGGGCGCTGATGCTGTCATGTCTGGGTGTTGTGATCGATCGTCCCCTCCACTCCCTGAATCCCAATCTCCGGAAAACTATAAATGTAAGCTGTTATAAATTAGAAAGTAATTTGGCTTGGCGCTGAGTAACACCGCCCAGTCAAATTACTTTCAAAATATTCAACAGCGTGCTTATTAAATAGGAAAAACAGGCAATGGATCTTTCTAGTTCATCCTTCCATCATATGACGTCATAATCAACTACGTGACGTGTAGGATTGCGTCATGATCAATTACAGCATGAATGACTCGATTTAATCCGTCCTACGCGCTTAATAGACGCCCCCCACCCACCCCTTGTACGACGTGTATGTCTTTAGTATTTAACAAACATTCTGTCGAATATTTTGGAACTAATTTATCTGGGCGTCAAAGTAGTTTCAAAATATTCAACAGCTAACCCGCATAGTTTTCTGGAAATTGAAATTCGGAGAGTGCAGTGATCGATTAATCCAAACACGGGGAAAGCGTGGTCTTAGCGAGAGATGGAATCCTCCGTTGGTACAACTTGACGGACTATTAATCGTTTATAACTGACATAGTCATGTCAAATTGATTATGACGTCATATGATTGATTGATTGCTAGTCTAGATTCATTCATTAAGAAAGGGTCAAGTTGGGATGCTGACAAAGGATAATGTAGATGATTGACGATATTGCACCCGAAAGAACTAACACAAAAACACCCAATTTGCTACGCTACTGACAGAGTGGATGATTGCAAGCATTGTTCCAAAGCAAATACACTTTAGCCTAGGGATCCGAATCTGCAACTCAAATATATGATGGCATAATCAAATACGTCACATCTTCGCTGACGTCACGATCAAAATGGCGTAGCTTCGTCACGAAAATCAAACAGTGTGTCACGGACTAAAGTGTACGGATTGCTGTAGATCGTTCGTGAATTTTAAATTTAATAAACATTATGTTGAATATTTTTGGAACTAATTTCAAAACATTTAATAGCTTACCTCTATAGTTACCTTGAAATTGAATTTCTGGGAATTCAGGTTTCAAAGTATACATGCCTAATTCGATTCCAACAGACGCGCACAGCTGGCGGAGCTTAGCGAGACATAGGCGGCGCTTAGCAAGAAATATGTACCTACGTGCATTTAAGCCGGCGCTTAGCAAGAAATATGTACCTACGTGCATTTAAGGCGGCGCTTAGCAAGAAATATGTACCTACGTGCATTTAAGGCGTCGCTTCCTCAACTGCTCCACGTCTTCATTAAACAACATGCATTCAAGTAGAGCTGGAACTATTTTTTCAGTATTGTCGGATTAAGCAAGCGCGCATGCATGCAAAAACGCACACACGCGCGCGTACACGCGCATCCACGCACGCATATACACAGACATACACGCACGCACGCCGCACGCACGCACGCACGCTTGTTGAAAGATTTCAGCGCGAAGTTTACTTTCCCGTTTCTGTCCTCTGCTATCAAGCTCAATGCTATTTCTGCGGGTCCTCAATTAACCTCTAGTAATTGACAGGTAATACTGAAAAACCCGACAGATCCAATACATTTTACGTAGTGACGCAAACGGGAGGGCGATGATATGCAATTTGTAATTGCTCTTGTGTATTCCTAATTAGCTTGAAAAAAGTGGAATTTCAAGTGTCAATCTTCGGAAATAGCCTAACAAAGAATTCCGAAACGAAATAAACCGAATTCTAATAAGTTGAGAAAGCATGTATTTGCGAAAATGTATTTTAATGAAGGCGTAAATATGCATGTGGCAAATCAAAAATAGACCGAAACCATAGATTGTAAATGTTTTTTGCGTTCCTATCGATCTTTATCTAACACTCACACAATGGAGGATTACAGTTTATCCATCAATCACATCACGTCATAATCAACTACGTGAAGTATAGGATGACGTCATAATCAATGGCGTCATGAATGACGTTGACATGTTCGTCACGGACGCTTTATTGATGAAGGACTAAGCGTTGTTGACGAATTGTATATCTTTACCATTTAATAAACATGCTGTTGAATATTTTGAAACTAATTTGACTTGGCGCTGTTGCTGCCATACTTCCCTCCAATTAGTTTTAACATAGCCAACAGGCTACCTGTGTGGTTGCCTGGAAATCTAGATTCAGAGAAACCAAAGCGTGGGTGGAGCTTAATAGAGATGGGCGGGCCATAGCTAAAACTGAATTCCTTCATTCCCATCGAAACTATACATAGACGGCATAGCCTAATCGTCATTCCATCCATCCATCACTTACCACCCCCATCTCTACCTCCCTCCATCCCTCCCTTCCCCTCCCTCCAGCCACCCCTCCCTCCCTCCATCCCTCCATCCATCCGCCCATCCACCCACCCATGCACCCACCCACTCACCCACGCACCCACGCACCCATCCACCCAACCAACCAGCCAGCCATAAATAACACGCTGGAGCGGAATGCTAATTTATAATGGCAAAATTCCAGCTGCGTTTCAATTACAAACTTCACCGGAAATAACTGAGGTCAACCGGGGAAACCCGCGTGACATCTGCACCTGTAACTGTCAGCGTCACAATTCCCTCGTGGCTATCGCTAGGAAGAGTAAGGGCAGACCATTGTCCAAACCAGATGCTGTGGCTTATAGACTGGCTGATTGGATGCCACACATTATTGGTGGTGTCTCAGAATAGATATAATTTGATTTCAACTTGCCAGTTTTGTTTCTGGCATTCAAGCACACGTTTACAAAAAATTACGCTGTGAGGATTATTCTATTGAATATTTTGAAATTAATTTGACTGGGAGCTGTTGTTGCCTATGGCAACACTATGGTCCAGTAAAGTTAGGTTCAAAATAGTCCACAACTTTCCTCTATATTTGTCTTGGCATTTCGCTTGACAGTGTTTTTCTTATCCTTTGGGTGTCACAGACCAGAAACCACCAAGATGTAAGGAATATTATGTTTTTGAATATTTTGAAATCAATTTGACTTGGAGCTGTATCTTGCTATGGTAGTAACAGCTCTAGTTAAATTAAGTTTAAAATATTCAACACTTGTTCTATATATACTTGTTACAATTTGCTCTGCACATAACAGAAATGACGATGTAAGGAATAGCGCGTTGAATAACTTGAAGCCAATTTGAATGGAGCGTGATGTTACCCATGGCAGCAACACGCTCCATTCGAATTAGCTTCGAAATATTCAACAACCTCTTGAATTTGAAACAATGAACCTTGAAAAGGTAATGCGCTAAGCCGTTGAACAATGCCTCCCCGATTCTCAATTTTAAAATAACAATACAGGTAATTTGCTGAATATTCTAAAATTAATCTGACATACATGTAGGTAGTAGCATCTTCCACGCAAATTAGTTTCAAAATATCTAACAGAATACATTTGTTTAAATACCAAATAATATTTAGTTTTGTACTTTTTGATTAAGAATAAAGTTACATCTTCCAGAGGTAACTGTGCCATTATTGGGGCGCTTTTGTAAGTAGGTGTATTCACATCATACCGCCATGTCTTTTGAAGCCACGATGATCAATCAAACCGTTCATTGGCTATACACAGGCAACTGTAAATTATGAATTATTCAGGTATTTATGCTAGCGTTACATTCAGAATATCTAATGATCGACTAGTTTACTACACGTTTATTACCGTGCCATGTGTTGCGAGAAGGCATCAAGCACTTTATGTGGCGGGTGAGCCAGATAACCGGATACAGATAAACCGCTATCTTAACGAGCACAAATGTGTCCAATACCCGCGTCGTTAATATGTATATTTCAGTGGGCACGGCGTGAGGTAAAAAGGTGTCTATTTTGGAAACAATGCTGCCTAAAGCTGTTGCTATTGCGTTTTAGTTTTTGATCATACAATTGGTGTTTCCTTATTCGGGGCCACCGCATAGGCAAGCTTCCACCCAAGATTTCCCCAGTAAAGCCAGAGTTATTGAAGACTGAGTAAAATGTATACTTTGTAAACTTTTGCTAAGAGCTGTATATGTGCTTGGGACCACATGGACAGGCGTCCACCCAAGTTTGGAGACGATCGCACCAGCAGCACCAGAGTTATTTAAGAATGTGTAAAATGTCTATTTTCAAACGGTTACGTCTTATACCACGACATTGGGTTATCTGCTCGGGACGCCGCGGGCATGCTTCCCTCCAAAGGTGGAGAACATCCTTCCAGTAGAAGCAGAGTTATTAGTCCCTTACGGGTAAAACCGTGGGAATACAGGTTTGCACTCCATCTGTCCGTCCGTCCGTCCGTTCGTTCATCAGTCTGTCTGGCCGTCTGTCGCAGTTGGGTTTCCGCATTTTTTTCGCAGTCATTCAAGGTATTCAACTGAGAATTGGTATATTACTTTGTTACAGACCAAGTTCGAGTTTCAGGCGTATGCACAAATTTGTGATGGAGCTATGCCCCTTTTCGACTTAAGAAATACGGAAAATATCAGCTTTCCGCACTTTTTTCGCACTCCTTCAGGATATTTAAGCGAAAATCAGTAGATCGCCTTAGTATAAGGAGTTACAGAGCAAGTTCGAGTTTCAGACATTTTCGTCAATTTTTCATGGAGTTATGCCCCCTTTTCGACTTATGAAATTCGAAAAATATTAGTTTTTCCGCACTTTTTTCGCAGTCTTCAAGATATTATACTGAGAATTGCTACATTGCTTTGTTATGAGAAGTTACAGACCAAGTTCGAGTTTCAGACGTATGCGTCAATTTTTGATGGAGTTATGTCCCCTTTCGACTTAAGAAATATGAAAAATATCAGCTTGCCGCACTTTTTTTCGCACCCGTTGACGCTATTTAAGGAAAAATCGGTAAATCGCTTTAGTATAAGGGGCTACAGAGCAAGTTCGAGTTTCAGACATTTTCGTCAATTTTGCATGGAGTTATGCCCGCTTTCGACGAAAAATATTAGCTTTCCACACTTTTTTCGCAATCCTTCAAGATATTTACGGGAAAATTGGTACATTGCTTTGGTATAAGGAGTTACATAGTCAGTTCGAGTTTCAGACATTTTCGTCAGTTTTTCATGGAGTTATAGCCCCTTTTGACTTATGAAATACGAAAAATATTAGTTTTCCGCCCTTTTTCTCGCAGTCTTTCAAGATATTCAACTCGGAATTGGTACATTGCTTTATTATGAGAAATTACAGACCAAGTTCGAGTTTCAGGAGTTTGGGTAATTTTTTGATGGAGTTATGTTCCCTTTCGACTTATGAAATACGAACATATCAGCGTCTGCTATTGCGCTCGTAGTACTGGGTCGGAAAGTATCAGTTTTTACTCACTAACCTCGAGCCTAGTGCACCGCAGTGGCGATAAATGGGCGCAAAGCAAGGCCCGTCGTTAGCCCATGTCTTAGACATGGGCGAACGACGGGCGTTGATTTACGCCTATTTAACGCCATACCGGTGCACTAGGCCGCTTTGGGTATTTGGAGATAAGGTTATTTCTATCTCTAGCTATGGCTTGTTCTATCCTGCTTTTTATGCTGCCTGATTTATTGATTTGCACTGCTGCTATTATAGACCATATTGCATAATAAACCGTTATCTTCGCCGAATCCTGGTAATTGTTCTTGCTGGGGCCATACGCCTCTGCTGATTCTCCCGCGTTGGAGTAATACATAATTCTAGTTTCAGTTTCACGTTTATTACACTCAGGCTACCGAGGCAGCGTATGAGGGAACATATTTATAACACGTATTATGGCGAGTAAAGTGACAAAATATACGGTGATTATCACGAGGTTAATAAATCAATAAATAAGTAAATACTAACTATACATTAATAACAGTGATAATAGACTTGGTGACTTATTTTTTATTGGAATATAAAAGGTATTTATAAATTTCTTGGAGATCTGGCCTGTTGCATATTGAACGAAGTCCTTTTGCTTTTTCTATCGAGTTAGTTGTTAGGTAGTAAGAAGGGATTAGTCTTTGTCGTTCAGCGCTAAATTTTGTGCAATGAAAATGAAAGTGTAATTCGTAACTTCTGCAATTACATGCATTGCATATGCGCTCATTTCGATCAATCCCCTCACATCTCTTGGCCTCTATGTTTAGTTGGTGATTTAATGTTCTGAAGTAGTACAGAATTATAACGTCGCGATATGGCAATACAACAAAATATTTTTCAAATACCGAATCACTCATTATATCATTGAAAACGTTAATCGGTTTGAATTTTAAAACAGAGGGACTAGGCACGGTCAAAACGGGGTTCGGAACTGTTCATCGGTTGAAATAGACCGCACGTGAACCACGGGGTCTAGTGCTATCCCGTACTCTGCAACTGAGTCAGTGTTCTGAACTGACGAGGCCAGACTCAGTTGAACACGCGGTTTGGCAAAATCCGCCAATGTGTACCAATACCGTGATTGTTTGCTAAATGTGTATGTCCAGCAATGCTTCGATTTGAAGGATGATTACATAAATTCGAATCCCTAATAACTAGTGCAAAATCAACCTAATTGCGTCGCATAAATTCATTTTTCAGCGCTCACTAAGGATCGATTATAATTACGCGAGCTTGTACCCGAGTCCTTTTTACGTGGCACAGGAACCAAAGCACGTATGCGAATTCTCGAGGTTCTGAGCGTTTATGGAATTAAGATTTCAGACGTTGTTCATCACAACATATATTTTGATAATCATACGATTAACTAAAGCCTGCCTTCCACTAGGCTACCAGTTACTTGGCCGTATACGCAAATACGTACAACGTGACGGAGACCTGTGGTCTCACGCGAGTGAGCGTGCCTACTTGTCTTTAACGCGTAATAGTCCGAAACGTTGTATGGATTGTATGTCTTTGCAATTTAAGAAACATGCTGTTGAATGAATATTTGAAAACTAATTTGACTTGGCGCTGTTGCTGCCATAGGCAGCAACAGCAGCCAGTCAAATTATTTTCAAAATATTCACCAGCTTACATGTATAATTTTCTGGAAATTGATAGTCAGTGATTTCAGAGATCGATCTATTCAAACACGAACGTGGTGTGGATGGAGCTTAAATTGAGATGGGCGGGGAATAGCTAAATGGAAAGGTCCAATACCGTTTACGCTGAGACACATCTCGCGACCTATATATATATATATATATATATATATATATATATATATATATATGTATTGTATATATATGGATACTCGCAAGCAATTGATTGCAACGTACTAGTAACGTGCGAAAGCATTGCCTATTTTTTGGAGCTAACTTGAGACCCTTATCGGACTGCGAGTCATTGCCATCACCTTTCTTACACCTTGCGAGTGACTTGAGACCACCAGCGAACACGAACGGGCATTTAGAGCATCGCCGAGCATGTGTAGATGCCCCGAGCAAAACCCTCTCTTATTTAGCGACTATTTCAAGGTCTCAACCACTCGCGCGTACTCGCATCTACTCCCATGGAAAAGGTCGCCTAGTGGAAGACAGGCTTTAGTCTGTAACCAGTGGATGCTCTCTGTGGTAAGTTTATCATTCGCAACACGGACACGGCTTCTTACACGCTATGCATACATCGGATAGCTTAATATGAGTAGCCTACAACGGGATGGAACGCATGACGCTATAATTGCATATAATTCCCCTGGCTCCAAGAATTGTCATTCACACAAGGAACAGCCAAGTTGTGTGGCAGCGACGATTTGCCAAGGCCAGGTTATATCTAGTTTTAGCGTAAATTCAATAGAACTTTAACACAACGATGGTCGTACTCGCCCTAATGGTGCCGTATAACATTGATTTGTCGAGGAAATTAGATGTGAAAAGCGCATGAGATGAATTGAGGGGACAGGAAGTACGCTTTTATGATCCTCTTGATCGTCGCATGTCTCAAAGAAGCGCGCCATTATTACACCACTTAGCTGGTCTCATCTGAAATGCGGTATGCTATTGTTGGCGTATCTTACATAGATTTCATAGCAATCCGTTTCCGGAACACTCCTTTATCTGTACCGCAATGGATGAATGAATCCAATTTATCTAAGCCCTGCCCATCTCTAGCTAAGCTCCACCCATGGACACAAAATGATGGCGACTAGAAGTCCACATTAATATGATGCTAAAATCAACTAATCGAGTATCCCAGTTTCGCCCTCAATCATCTGACGTCATAATCAGCTATGTGATGTGTATGGTGACGCCATGCTTAATTACGTCATGAATGGCGTATCTAGGCTCGTCACGAATGCTTAATTGATGACCGACTAAGCGTAGTTGGACGAATTGTATGTCTACTATTTAATAAACATTATGTTTAATATTTTGAAATTAATTTGACTGGGCGTTGTTGCCGATATAAGCAGCAACAACATCTAGTCAAATTAATTTCAAAATATTCAATCGTTTACCTGTATAGTTTTTTGGAAATAGAGATTCATTGAGTGTAGGGATAGATCGATTTCAACCCGGGTCACGTGTGGGTAGAGCTTACTTAGAGATGGGCGTGGTATAGCTAACACTGGATTCATCCATTTGGTGGCAAGTATACCATGACAGTCTGCAGAGACAGGACGATTGTATCAGCCTTGAACTATCAAAGCCTGACGCCTGGCTAACTTTCTATGACGTCATGAGAAACCGTTTAAAAAGTTATCTTTATGTCCGGCATATTGCATCACCGGGTGGATGAGGTGCTTTTTCCTTTATCCCCTGTTTTCAGTCTAATCTTATAATGGTTAAACCTGCTCCATGGCACCTACAGTGCTCTTGAGTGATGTACATTTGCAGGTCAAGAGAAGACAGTTTTTGAAATTTTATCACTGAAATGCCTGGCTCGGTAACCGAGCCAGTCATTCCAGTGGTAAAATTTCAAAAATATCTTTCCCTAGGCCTGCACATGTACGCTGTCAAAGCAAAAAGTTGGATTTTCTTGAATATTAACCATTTAATGATCAAGATGAACAAAACGTGTGACAACAGAAAGTTATTTTTATAAATTTCTGTGCCAAATTGACACACATTGTCTTCTCTGAATGGGCATTTACTGAGTGAGAATTGCAATTTTCTTTGATAGTCAAGCCGGCGAAAATAAATCAGTGGTAACGTTACAAAAGATAGTCTTCTAAAATTGACCATCAAAATGTGTAATTGGTATATCAAGTAGTATTTTGAGCGCTTTGTGGCGCTGTTGGCACAAGAGGTGTAAAATGTAGTTTTCGTGAACCCGGTGCTCATCATTCACAAGACGGACTACGCCTACATTGCAAAGAATAACATGTGAAGCCTAGATACTAGACAGTGTAGGATGAGTAGCTAACGCAGGGATGGAATGCACGGAGCTGAACTTACAGATGATTCCCCTGGCTCCAAGAATGGACCTTTCCACATTTAGCTAATGCCCACCAATCTATGGCAGCAACAGCGCCCAGAAAAGATAATTCCAAAATTTCGACAGAATGTTTATTAAATAGTAAAGACATACAATTCGTACAACGTGTCGGACTATTACGCGGTACAGACGGACTATTTCGAATCATTCATAACGTCATGATTATGGCATCATTCCAAATGTTACTTAGGCGATTATGATGTCATAGGACGTCATATGATCGATGGATAAACTTGGAAATGTTCATTGCCATGCACACAGTGGCACAGCCAAGTTGTCTGGAAGGGTCGATTTCACAATGTCGGGCTATATCTAATTTTAGGAGCAACGTAATAGAACGTGAACGCAATGACGTGCTTACTTCAACTAATGGTACCATATAGTATTAATTCAGTGAAGACAATGAGTGAGCAGGAAGTATGCGTGCGCGAGCGCCTTAATGGATGCATCGCTCAAAGAAGCACGCCAATTTTACGCCACTTAGCTCGATACGAATTCCGTCTCGTATGGTGTGTCGTTGATGGCGCATGGTATATGGTTATCCTTGGCCTGTAACTGAAGAGGTTATTGTAATAGGGTATGTGCGTGCGTACGTGCGTGTGTGCTCGCGCGGATACATGTGCGTGTGTTGCGTGCGCCGACCGTACATCCGTTCGTCTGCATCTGTGTCTAAAAAATTACTGATCCCATTTGGCTCAGATTTTTAGCGCAAGAAAGAAACATGCAGTGTAAGAGGAGTTCTGGACGTTGGCCAGGATGGGTATAAAAACGGATCCGGATAAAATTATGAATCTATGCATATCTCGAAAACTGCTGTTCTGATTTTGCTCAAATTTTAACATAAGAAAGTGTCCGACTATATACCCGGAATTCACAACATTTGGCGCGATCCGAAGAAATTTTTGTATGGTTGTGTTTACAAATTTCTAACAAATGCTACGTTGCTGGCTCTGTATATCTATACTGAACCCGACAGTCTATGCCCTTTTTATTTTGTTAAAAATTAAGCCACGAAAGTCTTCAAAGATTAGAAAAATGTATCCACATTTAGCTAATAACCCAACTTGCGTTATCTTATCTATTCCCAGGTCAGGAGAAGACTATTTTTGAAAACTTAGCAATAGAATGAATATAGCTCGATAAACGAGCCAGTCATTCCAGTGATACAGTTTCAAACAATTATCTTCACTTGGACTGTGATTGAACACTGACTAGTGTGTGTGTGTTGTAATATTTGAGGCGTTTATATGCTAGTTCCCAATGCTAGGGTCTAGACTCACGCCTGGCCTTTATGGTTTCTGTTGAATTCTTGTGAATTCTTGTGACGTCGGTTTGTGCATTAGCTTGTGTCTCTCTCTGTGTGTGTGTGTGTGTTGATCGTTGTCTCTCGATTTTGTCTCATGTTGCTGTTCTTTTCCATGGCTTTTTTGTTGCTCCTCATGCTTGGGCGTGTGTAATGGGGATGGCCTAACCTGGACCTAACAGGGGTGGGTAAGGGATGGGGTAGGTGTTGGGTCGGGGGAGGTGTGTACGGTCTTATGACCTGATGCACCCAAGGGGGGGGGGCTTTAGGTCAGAGACCTCCCGGCCCCTTTGGGGGGAGTGGGGAGGTTGGGGTGTGGGGTCTTTCGGGTCCTGGGACCCATTTGGTCTTCTGGCCATCATCCGAGCAGGCACCAGCGCGCACTTGTTTGATTTTGATTGGTTAGGTAGCCCGTATGGTGACTGTGTCCGTCCGAGGACGAACTCGGTCAGTCATCCGGGTTACATCCCTCCATAGTCCCCTCGAAAATTCCGAAAGATTCTAATTCTAGCAATTTGGTTTTGGTTTTGTAATCCGTATGTTGCGTGGTTCCATCCGAGGAGGGATCCATTCAGCATCCGGTTTACTTTGACTATGCCGAAATTTCTTGCCTACCTAACCCTAGCTCACGTTCACACAGTGATGGGCACTGTGTGACGGGACCTCAGTTTAAAGTCCCATCCGAGAAGACTGATATGAACACTGACTAAGCAAACATGTGCACTTTGTTAACCAGCAACCGTTTATTTGGAGGATAAGCGAACACCCATCGTACTAACACACGCCCATCGCTTCGCCGTTCGAGGCCGTACATGCAGACCTGTGATTTCTTGCTATGGGAAGTAATATTACGCTACTGGTTGGAGGCAGCCAATCAGATTTCTGCCTACTTCAATCTTGCCATCAATATAAAAATAGAGGCGTGGCTTCGCGCGAATATCGATGTCCAGAGAGCTCACGAGACGCGAATGTCAAGTGAGTGATCAGGCGCGTATATTAGTAGCATGATAACAACCAGACAATTTTATTGAGCGGTAGTTGACTGACCTCATTTATGAAATTTCGTGAACTTAGCGCAGACATCAAAAGCGTGCAAGCATGGGACTCGATAGGCGAGTGTAATGGGAGGGCGAGGCCGTGCGATAGAACGATGGCGAAAACCCTGTAAATTGATATTAACTGAGAGAAAATTAATTTTTCTCCTGATAGATATTGCTCATTAAAGACGTAATCGATAAAGGTAGGCGTGTGAGTGCTTTGAGACGTTGCTGGGACAAGCGGGGTTAAGGAATGTAGGCTGAATCCTTTTCTTTGACCCCATAATAAAATATAAAAAGCCTTGTTGACAGCTTGTGTGTCTTATTGTATTAGATGAGTGGCGGGAATAAGATGAGATAAGTTACAGGCCAAGTAAGATGCGTTATCAGCAGAAGCGGATTACACCATGGGCTTTCAGTAAAATTATTTTCAAAATATTCAACAGCATTTTGGCACATACGCAACGAATTTATTAAATTTAGGTAGTAGTAGTAGTAGTAGTAGTAGCAGCAGCAGCAGCAGCAGTAGTAGTAGTAGTAGTAGTTGTAGTAGTAGTAGTAGTAGTAGTAGTAGTAGTAGTAGTAGTAGTAGTAGTAGTAGTAGTAGTAGTAGTAGTAGTAGTAGTAATAGCGGTAGTGGTAGCAGCAGCAGCAACAGTACTTTTTGTTTAGTTTTTTTCTAACGCACTGACAACACGATGACGTCAATATCTATGCTAACCCTGCATACGGATTGCCCCAGTGGGTGTACTTTGTTGATCACCATTTCGCTAGTCGGAGATAGAACCACCATCCTGCAATTCTGCATAGCATCAGTAACCCATGCATCTTTCCACTGGACCAGAGCGCCAAGAGAAAATCTCTTGGTGTAACTGACCTGCTTTCACATGATGGATATACTGGGAGACTATGGCTATCTGATGGATGCACACCATATGGTGTGTTAGCCAGTCTCTCACCCGGTCTCCATCGCGGCACTGGAAAAAGTACGAGGATAAGCTACGCATAACTGGGAGCCGGAGCAGACCTGCGCCGGTTACAGGGTATGAAACCTCGTACAGTTCTTAACGCATTACAATTTATATCCCCAAAAGCGTCCACTAACAATATTAGATCGACATCAATTTCGCTGCACTGGCATTCGGTTCTAAATTCCATATATGCTTCATAGCAACTGTCATTGCGTATTTGGGAAATTGGACACGCAGATCAGGCCATTTCACTGATAATGAATGACGTGGGCACCACCTGTAACACTTGTAGATATTAACAGAGACTAATTTATTTTCTAAAGTGGTAAACAGATCAAAATTCTACTGCGATAGGGTACATGCTGATTTCTGTGAATCTATATTAAGATTGAAGGGCCTCAAAATCGATTTCCATCGAAGATAATTAGTGAGTGATTTGTGCAGCGTAGGAAACATTAATCGCATCCCGTCTTTATCATTACGCCCATTGTTCAGCTGAGACGCGAAAGTTCAAGTGGTGTATTGCT